>JAXCGZ010013278.1:65000-92500 GCA_037179515.1 Halocaridina rubra | reverse complement strand
TTCGAAGACTTGAAAAGAAAAAAAGGGGTAATGCAGTAAAGGTGAGGAGTTTGTTGCCAGTAGAGGGTGGTTTAATCGTTTTAAGGCTCTTACTAGTTTGCATAATACAAGGGTGGAAGAAGAAGCAGCTAGTGGTGATGAGGAAGCAGCAAAAATGTTTCCTATTTCTTTGGCTGAGATAAAAACGGAGTAGGGTTACCATGCCGAACAGGTACGCAATGTGAATGAGACTGGCTTATTTTGGAAGCGTATGGCTAGTCGTACGTACATGGCCAAGGAGTAAATGACAGTACCAGGCCATAAGTCAGCAAGGAGAGACTGACTCTGCTTTTGGTGGCTAATGCTGCTGGAGACTGCAAGCTAAGGCCCTTATTGGTTTATTAGGCATAAAATCCAAGGGCACTCAAGGGCATTTGGAAGGGTCAACTGCCAGTCGTCTGGAAGTCAAACAAGAAGGCTTGGATAACCCTTCAAATATTTGAGGACTGGTTCAGCAACCATTTTATCCTAGAGGCTGAGAGGTAATGTATATCTACGGATCTGCCCTTTAAGATGTTGCTAATCCTGGACAATGCCCCTGGTCACCCTGCCCATTTGGATGACTTTCATCCTAATGTAAAGGTGGTTTACCTTCCACCTAATACCACTTCCCTGTTACAGCCAATGGATCAGGGGGCCATCGCATCTTTTCAAGTATACTACCTCCAAAGAACAATCACTATGGTTCCCAAGGCAACTAAGAAGGACAAGAACGTGACTCTCAAGGACTTCTGGAAGTTGTACAATATTCTTCATGCTGTGAAGAATATTGGTGAAGCTTGAGAGGATGTGATGCAGTCCAACTTGAAATGGGGTATGGAAAGAATGCATGCCCCTATTTTGTGAATGACTTCAGAGGTTTTAGGAGACAGTAGAGGCTGTAACCAACAATGTTGTTGTCATGATTAAGGAGCTCGAGGTGGAGGTAGAGGCTGATGATGTAAAAGAGCTCCTGGAAAATCATGGCGAAGAGTTATCTACTGAGGACCTCACTCAGCTGAAAAAGCAAATGATTGAAGAGGAGGAAGAACTACCAAGCCCAGGGCCCAAGAGATTCACAACCAAGGAATTGGAAGAATCGTTTGCCTTGGCAGAGGAATTTATGGCAAAGCTTGAGGCTCAGGACCCCAATGTTGCCAAGTACAAAAAAAGTCGAGAGAGGGATCAATGATGCCCTGAGGTGTTACAAGGATATATGAGGAGAAGAAGAGGGCATCTTTCCAGCCCCACCTTGACCAATTCTTCGTGAAGATAGAGCCCCCAGCAACAGATCCTGTACCCTCTAAATCAGGTGCCTCTACCTCAATAGACTCACCTGCCCCAGTACCTCCATTACATTCATTTGCCTCTCCAGACTCACCTGCCCCAGTCTCCTGAGCACCTGCCTCTCCAGCTTCCACCTCCCAATAAGCCAGTCTCTCCCTCCCTTGCAATGCCCCTTCCAATGTGCAAGCCAACCACACCAATAAAGGTAAGTTATAATGTACTGTACTGTAGTGTAATTTTACTATTGATACATTTTAAAGGTAACAATACTATTTAGTTTTACTATTTCTTTATCACAGATTAAGATCACATATTCTTTCCAAAGTTTTAAATAATTATTTGTAACATAGGTTGGGGGACCTAGGTTTGAATTTCAGTTTGTTCCGACTTATGTCGAAATCCAACTTAAGTCAGCTGTCAGGAATAGAACCCTGACATAAAATGAGGACCCATATATATATATATATATATATATATATATATATATATATATATATATATATATATATATATATATATATATATATATATATATATATATATATATATATATATATATATATATATATATATATATATATATATATATATATATATATATATATATATATATATATATATATATATATATATATATATATATATATATATATATATATATATATATATATATATATATATATATATATATATATATATATATATATATATATATATATATATATATATATATATATATATATATATATATATATATATATATATATATATATATATATATATATATATATATATATATATATATATATATATATATATATATATATATATATATATATATATATATATGCATGCATACATACATACATACATACATACATATTACATATATATATATATATATATATATATATATATATATATATATATATATATATATATATATATATATATATATATATATATATATATATATATATATATATATATATATATATATATATATATATATATATATATATATATATTTCTCTCTCTCTCTCTCAAACACACACACAAGGATTTGAACTTACAACACAATTTAATATCAATAAATATGCCTACGGAATTACCACCTGCACCACTGAAGATATATATGAAGTAAAAATCATCTCTGCTAACAGTCAAACAAAGAAGTTCTACTTCTCTTTGTACCCTCAGTGATACAGTTGGTCATGTCTAATGCATACTCATGCATTGCTAAGTGCATCTAAGGATCAAATTTCACTCAAGAAAATTATATGTCACACACGCATACACTTGCACGCACATACACACACAAAGATTTATCTTCAAAAATGAATATAAAAGGTAAAGTAAAGGTATATTAATAAACTGGATAGAGTTCAGAGACAAGCTAAAAAGCTGGTGACAAGAGATACGTGATCTCAGTTACAAGAAAAGTCTAAGGGAGTTAAGGGGGGTTTACACGGTCAAACGGTTCGTCGAAAGCGGTTCGACAGACAAGTGTTTGAAGTGATGTTCGAGCATGTGAACGTTCACACGTTCGAACATCACTTCAAACACTTATCTGTCGAACCGCATTCGACGAACCGTCTGACCGTGTAAACCGCCCTTTAGACTTACCATCACCAGAAGCTAAAAGGAAGAGAGGAGATATGATAATGGTTTATGAATTCCGTCACTGCTTTAACAGGGTAAACAAGCCATAATTTGACGCTTTGAAAAAATATATCTTTGTAGGATATATGACAGTACTGTTTTAGTGTGAGAATAGCTGACAACTGAAATTAACTAAACAAAAAATACATACTAAATACATTCATATTATCATAGATAGATAAGTGTCAGTGGGTAAAAAATGAAACCAAACAGGAGACGGGAGTTACATGTATAGGAGTCTTTCCCAAATGGGCAATTAGACAAGCACACATGCACGCAAACACTTATGCACATGTCATCTAAAAATAATTAAAGATACAGCAATTAAAGCACTCACACAAGATAGGTTCCTCTGGTGTTGATTTGATGCATGAGGTCATACCGCTTCATTGGCGTTTCTCTTGTTCCAGTAAGAGAGATGGCACTAGCATTATTGATGACTACATCCAGACTGCCAAACTGTTTAACTGCGTTGTCCACGGCATTTCCGACAGAATTTTCGTCACGCACATCTACAACGCAAGGAAGGGCCTGGCCACCTGCAGCTTCAACTAGGTAAATAAGACTGAATTAAGACACGCATTACTATTAATGATAAAGAAAAACAAAAAAATTGTATTTCTTAGTCCTCTAATAGGTATTAAGTGGCCACCGTGGACGAGTTGGTAGCACGAACGACTCAGATTCATCAGGTGGACGAATCAAAGGATTAATTTAAAGCAAGCCAAACCTTAAGAGCACATTCTAATAAAGACATTGCTTACTATGGATTTTTTTCTTCAGCCAAGAATTTTTTGCACGTTCATTATCACACATTCCAATCTTATTATCTCACAAACATCGAAGTAATCTTTGATTTATATTTTATGGATGATTTACCCCCCTTAGAGGTTAACCTAAAGGACACTAATGTTTCAAATACTTTTACAACTACAACTTACTTTCTTTAGCAGCTGTATATATGGTGCCAGGTAGTTTGGGATGGGGCTCGGCAGTCTTTGCTGCGATGACAATGTTGGCTCCATCACGGGCAGCTTTGAGCGCTATAACTTTTCCAATACCTCTGCTCGCACCAGTAATGAATAGGGTTCGACCGGCTAACTTTCTGCAAGAAACAAGTAATAAAATTATAAATTAAACAAATAATAATGGCACAATTAATACACGCAAATTACTTGAACAAATATGCAATATATAATGCTATTAGGTTGTAGCAAGGCATAACATAAAGAAAATTTTGTGTTCAAATTCAACATATTAATATCACTAAAATATTTGATCACTATATGATACATCAAAGCTTCTTTTAGGTAGTATAAATCCTTCAAAGAGCTAGAATATATAGAAAACATATTACTGATAATAATGGCATTGTACAATGACTGAATTCTACTCAGGTAAGGAGTTGAATGTCCTTTGGCTTCCTTAATTAACTCTCTATTTCTATCTTACTTTGTATTTTCTTCTTTCTAAGTATTGAGGCAGGGGACTACAAAGCCACTCCCGTGTTCCCCTACGTGTTGTAAACTAAATGGGACAGACTGAGGTGGACTGGAAATTCCCCACTTTGTAAATTCCTCCTACAATTAGTCAAGGCATAAGTGTGTGCTTTGACTTTACCCCCTGACTCACAAATTTCATTGCAGCCTTTATGTATAACAGTTATAGTAGTAGCAGAACATGTCATATCAGAAATCATAAATGGTTATCTGTCATTCCCTAAAAATTTCGACAAGAAAAAGAGAAACAAAAACAAAAAAAAATTTAAATTAGCTGGATTGGATTTGGTAATAATATGAAGCTTAGAGTTCTCCTGTACCGTAGATTTGTAATGTACTATTCTAAATATATTATTTACTCTCTGCAACTGATTTTAACATTAGAAAGAACTGCAGTAAAATGGACTACACTGAGACAAGTAGCTTAGTGGAATGTCAAGTTAAATCCTTTCATATTCTATTGGCAGATGAGGTGGCCACTGTAGGAGAGTGGTAATGTTAGCAACTTTGATTCATCGGGTCGAGGGTACGCGGCCGCTGCAGGCAGAGGTTAGAAAGGGCATTCATTCAGGGTAACAGTCACACTTGCCAAAACCCAAGTCCTTAGCAAGAATGCACCTAACCCTTAGTAGAAATGGGAATCCAAGATGTAAAATCGATCACATTCCAGTGCAGTTTTGACTGTAAATAACTAACTTATATTTACTAGTAATTAAGTACTGTACTGTACAGTATTCAATTACGTAATTAACCATCGGCAATACAGACAATCCTCGCCCTATCAATTGTCTCAAGGGCATGATTGTAAAAAACTAAATTTCCTAAATACAGTGCAGTTAATCACAGAACAGGCAGAAAATGTCCAGATAAGGAAATAAATGTAGAGATGTTTGTCGAGGAAATTTAATTGCAAAAAATGCAATGAAGACAAACTTAAATTACATATGTCGAATCAAAATATATAAATGTACATGGAGTATGAAAGTAAAACTTATAAAAAAAAAACGATGAAACATATGAAGGTTTTACGAAATTACTCCACCGTCAGTTGCTTCACCTGACACTTGACAGTGATTACAAGACATTGTAGAATGTCCTTGGCCTTCTATGCAAAGTAATGACACCCTTAAATATGGGTCACGGGTCCTGGCTTTACATGAATTTTTACTCAGACAGCTTATGGTGGATCCAATTGCTTGCATAAGATGCAAGATGACTTTGTATATAAATATGTGTAAGAAAGGAAAATCATTATTTACTCCTCCTACAAATGGCAAGAATATAAGAAAGGGCATTGATCTCAACAAGACTGCGTATGGTATGAAGCAGTACGAAGGAGAAAAGAAAGCGAATGATCTTGCACATGATTTAAAGATAAAGACCTCATTCTTGAAATTATTAGTAGTTTGACAGCGTTCGACTGCCAGCAAGAAGCAATAGACCAGACCTATCCGCGAATTGGAAAAGTTGCTGCATAATTGGATGGTAGACGAGACCCAGAAACGAACACCTTTTAAACATTTATGTACATCCCGATAGAGGCTAGAGGTCTATTCCAGAATATTAAGGAGGGTATGGGGGCAAACTACAACTAAGAATTTGTAGCTAGTACTGGTAATTCAAGAGGTTTAAGAATAGCTCCAATATGAACAATGTTTGAGTGACTGAAAAAGGCAGCTTTTAAGTTCGAGGGTCTTGGGGGTGGGGAAAGCACTTGGCACAAGGCGAGCTATCCTTACACTGTACATCCTTACACTTGAAAAGACCAGAAAACTATAAATATTATAGTACTATTGCACTATTACATTTAATTAGGTTAGTGTGTGACTGGATGTTAGTTGTTCTTTGAAGTCTCCCAAACAAAAATTAAAGAGATTAATTTTGCCCCTTCTTGTAGAGCACTTCATTAACCTCTCAGTTTTGCAAAATTTTTAATGATAATAAATGTATTGTAAAATGAAGAAAGTAGCTTTAATGAAAAAATGTGTATCATACAGGAAACTGTGATATCATTAGGTTTATTCCAGTAGGCTAATTCATGATATAGCTCAAGAAACTGTTATATAATACGACAAAGGACATAAAACTAAGTGGCAGGGGGTTAATTCTCAAGAACCCACCTTGGGGCATTACACTATTCTCTAAGCTTAGTCAGATCAGAGGAATAAACCATCACGGACAACCCACAAGACAATAAAGTAATTTTTAAAAAATATCAGTACACTACTAAATGCAGAGAGTAATAACAATAATTAAACTGTTCAACCACAGCCATCTCTAAAACTAAGCTAACAATGCTGTATACGGTTGTGCCTCCTAGGCTGCAGGATACTGCTAGCTTGTAATATTTATACTAAATTCCTGGTACTGTATTATTGGAATCAAAATTACTCAAAATTTGCTTTCTAACACTGTATTAAGCTGAAATGAAAGTCTTTATATGGGTTTAGTCTTGAAAAGTAAATAACCCCAATTCATTAGTCACCGCTCTAATATGTATCCTACTCTGCTACATCTGTAAATTAGTCTTAGCTACTTACTACTATAGACACTGGGAAAAACTTTTAGATGCACAATTGATCTTAATAATCAATACTTTCAGAACAACTTCCCATTACTCAAAGGAAAAATACAAATTTCAATCACAGAATTTCCATGCTAAACATACATTTCTTCTTACTGAGTTGTAAAATCCTAGGTGTAAGTTTTAGAGTTGATGGGAGAAATGCTAGAGGGAGGCCTAGGTTTGGGTGTATGGATGGAGTATAAGGAGAGCCCTGAATGATAGGAGGATGAATGTGAGGTGAGCAAGTGAGCGTGCTAGAAATAGAAATGAGTGGTGAGCAATTGTGACGCAGCTCTGATGGGCATCTGCTGTTACCATGGGGCTGCATCTTACAGAGGTAGTCCTGTGGTAGGGGCAGTAGGGGGGTTGGCAGTTATGAAGCGACACAGGTTATGGAAGAGCCGAGAGGATGGGCTATGGCACTCCAGCAGTGCCATCTAAACGGTAGCTAGCTCCCTCATCATTGCCCATAGAGCAAAGTAATCCCCTTATTGTTTCTTTTTTTTTATGTTGGCTACCCCCCAATTGGGGGAGACAACCAAGGTAGATAGATAGACAAGAGAGATTCTTTTTTTTTTTTTTTCAAATATAGAGTACATTAGATCTGGTTAGGAATTTGTTTGGGTCATGTATGGTTGAGAATCTGGTTTGATTACGATTGGTTGGAAATTTGCTTGGGTCATGTATGGTTGCAAATTTGGTTAGGTTATGATTGGTTTGGAATTTGGCTGGGTCATGTATGGTTGAGAATCTGGTTAGGGATATGATTAGGTTAGGATTGGTTAGAAATTTGGTTAGGAATTCGGTTAGGTCATAATTGGTTAGGAATTTGGTTAGAAATTCAGTTAGGAATTTGTTTAGAAATTCGGTTAGGTTATGATAGATTAGAAATTTGGTTGGGAATTTGGTCAAGTTAAGACTGGTTAGGAATTTGGTTGGATTGGATTTGGTAATAAAATGAAGGGTAAACCTCAATAAATTTGGACCACATTCTACAACGACTAGTGGCTCATAACTTTTAATAAACACATGGCATGGAGAGCGAATATAGATATTTAATATTAATTGTGAAATCAAAGGCCATTAATGATTAAGACAATGAAATGTAACTATTCTTAACATTTTCTTAGTGAAATGGTCGATTCTATGAGTCATTTCCAATAATATAGAGCAGATTTTGAGAGACACAATCCTAGTATTTAAAGGGAAGTGACTATCAATATTGATTGTTTTACAAAAAAAAAACATTTCACTGTCAAAATCGATAATGGAAGTATTTTACAATTCCCTTTCCTAGCTGGAGGCGTCACCCCCCCAAAGCCCCTTACCTAACCTGACAAATATAACATTTAATACATATCTGATAAATATAAAAAATTACTTAATTGTCTACTCGTTTCATAACTTGGGTGAACAAACCTTACCAAATTATATAAAATGTAGTTTTCTTCCTAATGAGACATGTAAAGGTAAATGTTTAAACAACTTTACAAACATTAAGTTACTTTTAAAGTTTCATATGTGAATAAATTAAATTGATGATTTAACATTTTGGGGGGAATTTGGGCTTAGAGACACAACTGGTTTTACATCACAGTCTCCCTTTTGTACAAAGGACTAGGACAGTACCTTCTTGCGAAGGACTTTGGTTTTGGCAAATACAACCATTACCCTGAATTAATGCCCTCTCTAACCTCAGACGGTGGCGGGCTGCGAGCCAACGACGTGACGAATGAAAGTCACGAGCGTTAGCACTCAACCGTGGTGGTCGTTGTGTCTAGGCTATATATACTTTTTTTCTCACCATATGCCTGAGTAGATAGTTCTCTATCTGTCAGTCGGCTGAATTTAGTCAGCCATGAGTCGCTTGAGCAAAAAGGTTTTCTTCCAGTGTCTTGCTAGGACTATCCTGGAAACCCTCCCCATTTATCCGGGCTTGGGATCAGCACTGAGCTAAGCTGGCCTGCTTAACCCAGTGGCTGGGTTTCTATATATACTGAAGAAAAAAAAAATGAAATTACAATAAATGAGGACTGGGGAATTCCAAAAAAGTTTAATCCAAATACTCTTTATAACAACTATTTCTAATTACTTGGTTTTGGAAACAAATTCATATAAAGCAGTAGGACCTGAAATTTTCATAGGTCCTGATTCTAGTCATATTTTGGACTGATCTTCACTTGAGGTAAAGTTGAGGTCCATACTCTGCTGTTGGTCGGTACTGATTGAGGCCAAACTCAAATTCTAACCTAACCTAACCATATTATTAGTAGTATTAGCGACCCAGTATGCTGATTCCCATATTGCCGACACCTAATAATCTAAATTTAATATTCGTAAACACAGGTGACTGCAGGGATGGAATTAGGTTAGGTTAGGTTAGGTTTGCTAAGGTTACTTGGTTGATTGTTACAATGATTTCAATGAGTCGTCAATTTGGGAATCAACAAAATGGGAATCAGAGAAGTGGTCTTGGCAATTTAGGAATCGGAAGTGGTCTTGGCAATTTAGGAATCGGAAGTGGTCTTGGCAATCTAGTACTCATTCGTACTAGAATGGCTAAATATCCTTATTATGGGCATATTCCAGTATTCTGGGAATATTCCAGTGATCCACATTCATAATAAATAATAAAAGATTAATTATAATGGTTTCATACCCAGTATTGGTAATCATGATGACTTAGTAATTGCTGTGGCCGGGTATAAGACGATCACCGAACTGATTATAAACGGACTCAGTCACTCACTCAGCTGTGGCTGTGTTGCCGGTGGGTCAAAGAATCCACAGATTACGTCCTCCCCCCATAGGGGGGTAACAGGGTCCAAGTCCACAAAATGTAAATACTATAGAGATAATATTACAATTAGATTATGAATAAACACTAAGCAAATTCTTTTAGAAATGGAAGTCATTCATTTGCACACATTTATTTTGTACTTAGTGATACTTATCATACCTGTCCTTAAAACTATGGATTGAGATAGCATTAACTACCTCCTCGCTTAGCCAATTCCAATTATCAACTACTCTTACACTGAAAAAGTATTTCCTTACATCCTGCAAAGAAGTTTTCTTACCAAGCTTCAAACTATGACCTCTCAATCTTCTAGCTTCGAGTGATGGTAAGTCTAATTCCCTCAGCCTCTCATCATAACTGAGATTGCGTATTTCTGGCACCAGTTTCGTGGCATGTCTTTGAACGTTTTCAAGCTTAGCTATGTGCTTTTTCAAGTGCGGATTCCAAAAGGGGGCTGCATATTCGAGTTTTGGCCTCACATAGGTTACATAAATATTTCTGAACATTTCCTTGTCCATGTGCCTGAAGGCTACCCTTACATTTGATAAGAATGCATATGCTGCCCTTACTATGCCATTTATATGTATTTCTGGAGACAAATCTGTCAGTATGTTTACTCCTAGATCTCTCTCATTTTCTGTTTCTTGAAGCTGTACTCCAGCCACCGAGTAGTCAAGCTTCGGTCTTCTTGCACTTGTACCCATTCTCATTACCTTACATTTTGAAGTATTGAATTTCATTAGCCACTTTTCTGACCACTCATGCAAACTATTTAGATCTCCCTGAAGTTCTCTACCATTGTTCTCGTTTCTTACTTTCTTCACAATCTTTGCATCATCTGCAAACATATTCATGAATGAATTTACAGACTCTGGTAGGTCATTTAAATATACAAGGAACAAAAGTGGCCCTAAAACTGAACCCTGTGGAACTCCACTACTAACTCTTCTCCATTCAGACACTGAGTGTCTTACTCTAATCCTCTGTTCCCTTCCTTCTAAGTAAGTTTTTATCCATTCCAAGACATTTCCACCTATTCTAGCCATTGCTTGCAGCTTCCTAATAAGTCCCCATGTGGAACAGTGTCAAATGCTTTCTGGAAGTCTAGGAATATGCAATCTGCCCAGCCCTCTCTTTCCTGTAAGATTCGGCTTACCTCATCATAAAATTTTAATCAGTTTGTTACTGTTGATCTACCTTCTCTGAAGCCATGTTGCCTCACTGACAAAAAGTTGAAGGATTCCAATAGAAGAGAGATATGTTTCCTTAGTAGTTTCTCCATAACTTTGGAAACTATGCTGGTCAAGGAAACTGGTCTATAGTTCAGAGCCGTGTCCCTCCTTCCCTTTTTGAAGATAGGTATCACGATTGCTTGTTTCCAGCATCTTGGAATCTCCCCTGACTCCAGTGACTTTTTAAATATGATACTTAGTGCCACTGATATTGAGTTGGTGCATTTTTTAAGTACATGAGGGAATATGTCATCAGGACCTGTAGCTTTATGAACATCTAACTCCATCAGCACTTTGCATACCTCTGTGGCTGTAAGGTTAATATTCTCTAATACCGGCCCTTGAGCATCTATCTCTGCAATCTGAGGGGATGGGGTATTTTCTACTGTAAATACTGACTGAAACTCTTTGTTCAATTCTTTGCAGATCTCTTCATCCGTCTCAGTGATGCTTCCATCCTCTCTCTTAAGCCTTAAAACCTGTTCTATTACCCTCAGTTTTCCTCTGATAAAACTGTGGAAGAGCTTGGGATTTTCTTTAGCCTTCCTGGTGATGTCCCTCTCATAGTCTCTCTCTGCCTCTCTCCTTTTACTTAGGTAGTCATTTCTTGCTCTTTTGTAGGTTTACCAGGCATTTATATTTTTTCTCCTACTATGCCTTTTCCAGCATATATATATATATATATATATATATATATATATATATATATATATATATATATATATATATATATATATATATATATATATATATATATATATATATATATATATATATAGAGATATATATATATATATATATATATATATATATATATATATATATATATATATATATATATATATATATATATATATATATATATTCTTTGCCTCACCCACCTCCCTTATAAGGGGGAATATGGCTTTGTTATATGGATATATATATATATATATATATATATATATATATATATATATATATATATATATATATATATATATATATATATATATATATATATATATATATATATATATATATATATATATATATATATATATATATATATATATATATATATATATATATATATATATATATATATATATATATATATATATATATATATATATATATATATATATATATATATATATATATATATATATATATATATATATATATATATATATATATATATATATATATATATATATATATATATATATATATATATATATATATATATATATATATATATATATATATATATATATATATATATATATATATATATATATATATATATATATATATATATATATATATATATATATATATATATATATATATATATATATATATATATATATATATATATAATTGTTGACGGTTTATCAAACTGCTGGCTAGTACAGTGGTAACGCGCTGGCTTCGCATTCGCGAGGTCGAAAGATCGGTCCCCGTCCAAGACCGAGAGTTTAAGCTGTTTACTGGCAGGAACTGCTGTGGGTGGACATCACAGTGGGGGGTTGGGGCTTGTCCTGGCTGACGAATACCCATTGTAAAATGGAAATAAAGTTTATATGATGCCAATTGCATATAGGTTTTATATGTAAAGTCATGATATCGATATCCAAGAGAGTAATTGTATTTTATACGTAAATAGAATAGGGGGTTCTCGACTTACATCAGAGTTCTGTTCCTCAAACCGTGACGTAAACCCAGTATTCAGTGCAAGTTGGAACACACCTGAATAAATATACAGTACAGTATTCATTACCTTTACTCCAGTACTCTTAGGTTCTGGGGTTGGCATTTCCTTCTACTCTTCAATCATCTGCTTCTCCAGTTGAATGAGGTCCTCAGCAGATGACTTCTCCCATGAGATTCCAGTATGTCAGTTGCATCATTATCCCCAGTATCCATCTTAAGGAAAACGTTCACAACATTTCAGCATGTGCTATCATTATGCATCAAATATATTCTATAGTCTAAAACAGATGGTTCACTGGAATTGGCCATCTTCTTTTACAAGAGTTTCCAGCATGGTTTGGGCATGCTATCATGTTCGCTTCATCCGGGTCTATTTCAACAAGATATCTGCATTTGCCGCATTATGCACCAAATATATACAGAACCAGAATCTAAAACAGACAGTTCGTTTTAATTGACCATCTTCTTTGACAAGAATTTTTATCACAGTGTGTGATAGCATGGTTTGGACATGCTATCAAGTTTACTTCACCCAATTAAATTTCAACAAGATATCTACATTTGTTGCATTATCCGTCGGATGTCGGGCCTCTACGATGGTGCATCATTTAATGTCCTCAGAACCTTCTATGTACAAGCCATACGCAGCCTCATTGACTATGCTTGTCCCACACTCTGGCTACTAAAAGACCGACAGTGGGACAAAATAGAAGTAATTCAAAACAATGCCACACGTACCATGCTAGGAGCCCCCATGTGGACCAAGAGAGAAAACCTCCAGATGGAATCGGGACTCATTCCACTCAAACTCAGAGCTCAGCAAAGACTGACCCTCCTTGTGGCCAAAACCACCACTGCCCAACATAAATGCCTAGCTGGCACAAATCTCCATCTAGCCCTCAATCGCCAGCCCAACCACCATCCTAGAACCTGGGCAGCCAAGGTCTGCGCTAGCCTGCAAGCACTGCCAGTCAGGGAGAGCATCCTAGCCAAGATACAAGACACACCGCTTCCTGAATACAGATGCCCACCCCCATGGAATGACCAACCACTCGATATAAAGATCGAGCTCCCTGACAACCCCAAAAGCTTGGTAAATCCGCTTGTCCTTAAAAACATATATAAGGACAAAATACAGAGCTGGAGCAGGCCAAACTCTCAAGTCTACTACACTGACGGTTCAGTAAACCAAGATACTGGATCCTCAGCCGCCGCCTTCATAACTGGAAACCACGTCCTATCCTGGAGACTGTCAAACTCCTGCTCATCGCTCCAGACTGAGCTTGTGGCCATAGCCAACGCCCTTGACTGCTTCATCCAGCAAGAAGCTGACCATGCCCTTATTCTCTCTGATTCTAAAGGCGCCTTACAGGCCATCAAGAAGCCACTCCTCAGAGACAATATTCGCATCATCACGACCATCCTCAGCCACTACCACAGGATAACCAGCCTTGGAAAAGCCATCACTCTTGCCTGGATTCCCAGCCACGTTGGCATCAAGGGAAATGAGGAAGCCGATCAAGCCGCCAAACAAGCCACTCTCAGAGCAGAAATCCAGATATCTCTGTCTCCTGGGATGCAACAGATTAAAAATAAAGCCACCAAGTCACTCCTTAACACCTTAATAACTAAACACAACCTGTGCACAGACATTGGCTCCCCCTCCACCTGGTGGTACAAAGCCACCACTGATCTTCGGCGTATCACCCTGCCGAAGCCTTCGACGAAGCACTGAGGTCAATGTGTACCGTCTGAGACTCGGGTACAAGTGCACCTGGCAAACAGTAGAGAATATCATCAAGGAATGCACCTTTTGCCAGGTAGCCTCACCACATCCACTGCTACACTACATCCTGGAATGTGATTCTTTTTCAGAGATTCGACGGAAAACTGGTGCCCCCGCAACATCTAGCGAAGACCCAAATGCCCATCAGGTTGCCAGCTCCATCATCAGACTAGCAACAAATAACCACATGAACAGTCTATCAAATATTATCAGACAATACCCTCCACCAAGATAGCCATGCAATAACTCTTTCTCTCTCCCCCAAAACAGGAATTCATTTATGTTGTTTGATGTAAACTAATAATTCACAACTGAATATTTATGCTCTCCGTTATCTTTACAGTTTGGCACAATCTCACCTGCGGGCCAATTAGGAAAGTCCGATCATCACCAATAATTCACCCCACCTCCTCACCAACAGGAAAGCCCATTCGCCAGCAAGAGCGAATACCACGTACACTCCGAAGAAAATCTCACCCCACCTGCGGGCCACAAGTGGAAGGTCCGCTCACCCTCAAGGGTGAACATCCAACAAACAAAAATCCATTAAATATATACCAAAGTCTAAAACGGACAATTCGCTGGAATTGACCATCTTTTTTTTTTTACAAGAATATTCATCATGGTTTGTGATAGCATGGTTTATATATGCTATCAAGGTCGCTTCATCTGTGTCCTCCATGCTCTAGATATACAGGTGCTTTGGAAAATGTAGATGAAGCTCACGTGATGACATATTCATCCGCCATGCTCTACAAACTGCTCCGTATGAAGATCATATTTACAATTATGTATTTGGTAATTTTGTAAATAAATTCAAACTAGGTCCTTCACATAACCGAATACATAAACAAATAAATATATGAAACCATTACCTTGATATATATGTATGCAACAATGCTGCGTGATGATGTATTCATCCGCCAAGCTATACAAACTGTTCAGTGTGTAAAGTTCATATTTACAGTGCAAGCACATATGTCAAAAAAATTATTTAATAATTTATGGGAGCTGCATCGTAATGACAAAACTTCATAAGTCGAGGACAGCGTAAACTGAGGACCCCCCATATGTGTTAGTTTTCTAAGCAAAATAGTTACAATAGATGCAAAGAAAGGAGAGTAAAATTTTTTAAGTATCGGTAATGGGAATATCCATAGAACAGTATGAATCCATTTATGACCATCATCAAATCTTTCATCTTTTTCCTTCAAGGGTCGCGATGGATCACCGTTTCCATATCACTCTATCCTTTGCACCCTCCTCTGGCACACCAAACACTCTAATGTCCTCCTTCACTACATCCATAAACCTCATTTTGGCCTACCTCCTCCTCTTCTGCCTGGCTGTTCAATCCCCAACAGGTTTCTCCCAACATAATTCTCATCCTTCCTCACTACATGAACAGGACTATGTGTAATTTAGAAAACAAACATTATAAGCCGTATTCTTGCACCTGCTACAGCATACTCTGTGGCACTTGAACTCCTATACTCTATTTTTGCTGGTTAAATGGCTTCCTGATCCCTGAGGAAACAACCTTCATTTATTCTTTTAGAAAAGAAAGGCATATCTCTTCATTTTGATTATCATAATACTTTCGACATTTCCTACATGACCAAGTTTTTTCAATTCCTGGTGCAGGTTGGTGTGTCGCTTCATGCTATCTCCACGGGCAGTGGTCTCAACTGATATCCTTTTTTATTATGATGAACTTATAACTGGTGGTAATAGACATTCTCTCTCTCTCTCTCTCTCTCTCTCTCTCTCTCTCTCTCTCTCTCTCTCTCTCTCTCTCTCTCTCTCTCTCTCTCTCTCTCTCTCTCTCTCTCTCTCTCTTAAAAAAAAACCCAATGGGAGTTTCATTGCAGAATTTGTTTCCTCTCAATAATATTCCTTATCATTATTGGAGGTATTGTAATTGTGATCTTTCCACACAAAATGCCTGGTAGAAAAATGGAAAAAAAGGCCTCATGCAATGGCTATATAATGAGGCTAGATTCTGAATAAGAGTCTACAGATTTGTTTACCTAAATATAGGACATGGTAGAATGAATTCAATATATTGTAATGACATTATATATTTAAGTTTTGATTATGAGTTTACTTGAATTTTTGGAAGATTTATATATTATTGCTATTGTTAAAGCTCTTCATTTATCTTTAATTTCCCAATTATTCTTAATTGCCAATTATTAATAAACAAAAACATTGAGAGTTTCGTCACCTGAACTTCACACTCCTTTCTAGAGGGAATTTACTTTATCGCCTACAATGTAACAAAAGAAGCTCTCTAGTATCATCTGCTATAGAAGCACTCCAGTATCATCTGCTCTAGAAGACACTTCATTCTCGTCAGCTCTAGAAAGGAATCACTCTTCTATCTATCTACCTTGGCTGCTTCCCCCTTTAATTGGGGGGTAGCCGACATCAAAACAAGAAAACAATAAGGGGATTACTTTGCTCTATGGGCAATGACGAGGGAACTAGCGACCGTTCAGATGGCACTGCTGGAGTGTCACAGCCCATCCTCCCGGCTCTTCCACAACCTGTATCGCTTCGTAATTCCAACTCCCCTACTGCCCCTACCACAGGGCTACCTCTTAGTTAGATATTAAAAAGCCTTAAAATAGAATAGGCAGACTCTCCTTATCCTTCTTGGGTGAATAGTCAACAAGGATCAGGCCGTCAGTTCTTACAACTACACACCATTTCCATGGATGGATAATTCTACCGAGATTTATGCTACAATTCCCAAGTAGAATATAAGCTGAATAATGTCACTTGTTTTGCTCCCATGTGCTAGAATTAGACATCCTTACTGTAAATGACTGAATTTGTGCACGTCATGGATGATTTGCTTGATGAAAAATTTTCTCGTAGTAATCTGTTTTTGAGTGGGAATAATAATTCATTACATTAATAGCATTGCATAATGCTAAGTCTTTTTCCATTCGAGATTGAAGAGCATTGATTGAGTTTTTCCTAGTATATTTCTGACAACTTCTGCTTCTATCTGCAAGGCATAAAAACTGTTCAGATTTAGCATTTTCAAAAACTTTTGAACACTTTATATTGCATTGTAATGAGGCTAGATTTTGAATACGAGTTGATCAATTTGATGCTTAACTAAATTTAAGACATTGTACATGTTAAAGATTATCTGCTTAATTATAATTTGCTTTATTTAGCTACTTATCTAATTGCTTATAATAAGATATTGATTAGTATTACTAGTGATATGCTTAAACAACGAATTTGAACTAGTTATTAGGATACTAAATTTTAGCTGTTTTTAATACGAGTTTACTACTTACATTTAAGACATTACAGGTGTTAAAAATTCTGTTAAATTAATATATGCTTTAGTTTGCTACTTATCTGATTGATAATATTAAGAATATAGTTAATAATATTACACCAAGAAACAGAGAAGACTGTAAACAAATGAAGATACTAAAGTGGTTCTGGTGTTCTTTCAGTTTTTTAGCAATATCCTCTACTCATGGCATTAGCCGCCCATTGCAATACTACAAATGGTGTTTTGGACTAAATATTATTGACCAGGACAACTCGAAGCTTAGTCTCCTTTCAGTTACGGTTCTTTTCCTATGCCTACAACAACACCGAATATTAGAGTGCATTTGTTACATATCTCTTACTATCCTTTCATATCTGACAAGTCACAACACTCCCCATCTGTTTTTATTTCTTTTACTTCAATGCTGTCTTGGTGCCTGGCCCGAGGAGGGAGTTTCTTTGCCCATCTCGGTGGAAAAAAAAAAAACTTGAACACTGAGTAAGATGTATTTACTTTATATACAAATTTTATTTTTACTAAATTCGTCCTATTTTATGTTTCAGTGAAATAAGGAACTTGCAAATTGGCAGACTTTGACAGCCGTGTGCAATGAGTAACTGATGTTGCTCCCACTTAGAAATTCGCCTTGTTAATGGTACATTCTGCAATGTACCTACCATACATCAACAAGTGATTAAACTCTACATACGGATAAAAAGCTGCAAACCTCTATAATATTGTGTCAAAGATCAGCTATTATTAGAATATATTGTAAGAATTCTCTTGGTTGTTTCTAAGTTCTGCATTCGGTATTTAGTCAATCATCGTGCAAAAATGTAGTCACAAACTAATAAATACATGTATTCTAGTGCTAAATATTTTTAGGTTCATACAAAGATACCGAGAGAATACTATGTGAAAGTGCTAGATATTTTGAAGTTCTACAAAAGCACAAAGAGAATACTATGTAATAATGCTAGATAGTTTGAAATTCATACAAAGGTAGAGAGAACTCAATGTATATATATAACATAAAGAAACGAGAATGCAACTACCTCCACACATATATAACCTTCATTGAAGTATACAAGCTCTTGTTGTGGAGTAGAATGGCAACCTGCTACAAGAGGTAGTAATCATATTGATAATTCTGAGAGTTTTCCATATTACATATTCAATGAAGGGCCTTTTCTGAGCATGCAGCCAGATTGACTTAAAAATGCAATGTGAGATTGTCTTGTGGTTTGCCTGTTTATGTATATTTCTTTGAGGTTCCAACGTAATACCTCCATACAGACAAGTGTCCCTCAGTTTTGACAATACAGGACAAGATTATCTCTATGGCATTAAGAAACAAATAATGTGAAACCTCATTTGCTTTGCATTTTATATCAAGGTTATGCAATGGAAACAAATTTTACTATTCTAAAAATCTCTTTTATTGTCAACAAATACAAAACAATCTTTGTACCCAATTTTAGCAATAAAACCACCACCAGTCCACAACCAAATAAAATAAGCCACCTATCACTATACGCCTTGTATATGTAAATACAGTAGCTTAAAAGTAAAAACCTTAAATAAAACATTATTATAACAGCCTATTTGCAACATGATTTTCCAGTTGGATAACAAGTAAAGTTTCAATAACAATATCCAACAAAAAATAAAATAAAAAGGCTGTACCAGTCTATCTGAATGGTAAGAGTGAGAATACATATAATAAGGACAATGTTTCCAAAGATAAAAAAGGGCAGAACCTATTTTAGCATTTTAATATTTCTCTTCATACCAGTATTCTCTCAATCCACAATACTACAAAATTTTAAAACAATCTCATATGGACAACTATATAATGAAGACACTGGTTATGAAATCCCAAAGGAATGAATCTTCTGTCAGCAATTATTAATATTTCAATAATAGAAATTATTTAACACGTAATACTTATCAGTCATACATATTCAATATGCAACACATGAAGCAATTAGACATACTAAAGAAAAAAAAATTAAAACATGGAAAAGAATCATGTCCCAGTAATATAACAACACACACCAAGTTAGCATTAATAATCTTCTGTTTTGGAAAAAGAACAGCTGATGTGTACAAAAAAAGGGTTATATTAAACAAATTGTAAGACCTCAATGCTTTCACAAGGAAGAAACACGATTCAGTAAATGGCTTACGGAAATCAAATGTTCTCAAGAATTAATAGATATTTCTGAACATATAACCTCACAGTATCATTTCAACATCGTAAAAAATCTTCAGACTTTTAGTCGATATCAGAGACACTAACATAGGACAGCTATCATATGTATATATATTTAACTTTTGAATAAATACAGTGAATATGATAATATCCAGCTATATTAAAGTAACTGGAAACGAATAAAAATTGAAGAATTATACATAAAGTGGTATTATGTTAAGAAATATATAACACTGACAGTCAATAGTTTGCAAGTACAGTAAGTCATCGTATAACGTCACTCCGAGTTACGTCGTTTCACCATTATGTCAAAGATCAATAAATAACTACTAAATTAATATTTCAACCGACCTGGCTGGTGTGGTAAATTCAAACTGCGCCAAAACAGTTTGTGAATGCAGTGGATGAATACACAGCTAGCAGCACTGATGTATTCATATTTATCAAGTTAATGACTATTTTTTTATATGTTTGGTTATATTGAAGGATTATATTAAATTTAAAATAAAAAAAATACAACCAAATAGCTGTAAATAAGATTTTATTCAAAATACACACGAATACACAATTGTATTCGTATTTATCAAGTTAATGGTTTTTATTTATTTGTATATATATTTTGTTGTACTGAAGGATTATATTGAATTTAAAAAAAAAAAGAAACACATAGATGTAAATAAGATTTTATTTGAAATAGTTTGTTGAGTTTCGTGTAAGAATACGGTGTCATGTGGCATTAGAAGAAAAACCACCACTCAGTTTATTCCCCTCTGCCACATTGTGCCTAGTGTATTTATCTACTCTCTCGTTGTGTTTGCTCGTTACTGACATTACAATACCCCCCAAGCATGTTAGTGATAGTTCTGATGGCAGTGCTATAAAGAAAATAAAAGCCATGACCATGGAAATTAAAATTGAAGTGGTAAACCATGCTGAAAGGGAGAATCTTTTACGAACATTGGCTGCAATCTCGGATTAACCTGTACGACCGTTGCCACGATCATCAAAGACAAAGATCAGATCCATGACCACGAGAAATGTTTGACTCCTATGATGTCTACTGTGATCACGAGGCAGCGTAGTCCCCTTATGATCGAGATAGAGTGATTACTAGTGCTTTGGCTTGAAGACCAAAATTGACGGCATATCCCAATAAGCCTTATGTTAATACAGGAAAAGGTTAAAATATTATTTGAAGACTTGAAGAGACAAAAGGAGAAAGGCAGTACAGGTGAGGAGTTTGTTGCTAGTAGAGGGTGGTTTATTAATTTCAAGGCTCGTGCTAATTTGCATAATATAAGAGTGCAAGGGTAAGCTGCTAGTGGTGATGAGGAAGCAGCAAAAATGTTTCCCCTATTGCTTTAGCCGAGATAATAAGGGAGGGGGGTTACTGTACCTACCAGGTGTTCAACATGGAATAGACTGATTGATTCTGGAAGCATATGCCTAGTCGTACGTACATCGTCAAGGACAAGACAGCACCAGGCCATAAAGTCAGCAAGGAGAGCCTGACTTTGCTTTTGGTGGCTAATGGTGCCAGAGACTGCAAGATGAAGCCCTTGTTGGTTAATTTGGCAGAAAACCCAAGGGCACTCCATGGCGTTTGGAAGGGTCAACTGCCAATTGTCTGGAAGTCAAACAAGAAGGCTTGCATAACCCTTCAAATATTTGAGGACTGGTTCAGCTACCATTTTATCTCAGCAGCAGATAGGTACTGTACACCTAAGGGTCTGCCCTTTAAGGTGTTACTAATTCTGGACAATATCCCTAGTCACTCTGCCCATTTGGATGACTTTCATCCTAATGTAAAGGTGGTTACCTTTAACCATTACCACTTCCTTGTTACAGCCAATGGATCAGGGGGTCATTGCCTCTTTCAAGGCCTAATACCTCTGAACAATGGCTCTCTGGGTAACTGAGAAGGGCAAGAACCTGACTCTCAAGGACTTCTGAAAGTCGTATAATATTCTTCATTCTGTGAAGAATATTGGTGATGCTTGGGAGGAAGTGATGCAAACAAATTTGAATGGGGTATGCAAAAAAGCATGCCTCCATTTTGAAGATTACTTCCGAGGCTTTGAGGAGACAACTGAGGCTGTAACCAAGAATATAGTTGTCATGATTAAGGAACTCGAGTTGGAGGTGGAGGTTGATGATGGAAAAGAGCTCCTGGAATCTTATGGCGAGGAGTTATCTACTGAGGACCTCATTCAGCTGGAAAAGCAAATACTTAAAAAGAAGGAAGAACTACCAAGCCCAGAGTAAATGAGATTCACAACCAAGGAATTGGAAGAATCGTTTGCAGTAGCAGAGGAATTGTTGGCAAAGCTTGAGGCTCAGGACCCCAATGTTGCCAGGTATAATAAGGTCGAAAGAGGGATCAATGATGCCCTGAGGTGCTACAAGGATATATACGAGATGAAGAGGGCATCCTTCCAGACTCGCCTTGACCAATTCTGCATGAAGGTACAGCCTCAGCAACAAATCCTGTACTCTCTACCTCAACAGACTCACCTGCCCCAGTACCTCCATTATGTTCTTTGCCTCTCCACTCACCGTGCCCCAGTCTCCTCAGCACCTGCCTCTCCGACTTCTACCTCCCAATAAGCCAGTCTCTCTCTCCCTTGCAATGCCCCTTCCAATGTGCAAGCCAACCATACCAGTAAAGGTTAGTTATAATGCCCTGTACTGTAGTGTAATTTTACTATTGATACATTTTAAAGGTAATCAATATTATTAAGTTTAGTTTTAGTATTCTTTATCATAGATTAAGAACACATATTATTTCACAATGTTTAAGATTTATTTTTAACATAGGTTTGAAGTGTTCTGGCTTACGTCGAAATCCGACTTAAGTCAGCTGTCAGGAACAGAACCCTGGCGTTAAATGGGGACCCCTGTATAATTATATTGGTGTAGAGGTTCCAGGAAAACTTAACAGACCATCACATGCTCTTGAGATTACAAGTACAAAATCTGTACTAAGTGGATCATGAAAATTACTCATATAACTCCAATCAAAACGTGAATGTAACAACTTACTTTGACTCCAATTAAAATATGAATGCAACTAGTTATGCCTTTACCGACAGTTACTCTAACAATGCAGGATGCCTAGTGTAACAGGATGTAAGCACATACAGCAAGGGCTTCATGCCTAAACATGGGTAGGCTGAACTCTTACCAGAAGATTCCTGGTACTTAAAGAGTGATAACAGGCCAAAATCAAACTAACATAAGAAGACTGAAGAAAGGAACAACTTCCCAACTTTATCCCAGATTCATGAGGGCAGAAAATCCAATCTTAAATAAGTGAGTGCGTGATTCCAGTGTAAAAATTTGATAAATATTAAAAAAAGAAAAAAAGTCAGGTTGTGGTTAAGATAGACGTCCACTGCAAAAGAGGCAAGAAAAGAAATATCCTAGAGGAAAGAAAGAGAGAGAAAAATAATGCATAAAAACGTTCCATCACATCACAGGAAGTGATTAAACGTTACAGATAAACTTGGGGTCGGCAAAGCCTCCTCTGTCTGTCATTTCAATTGTCAACAGGAATCATAATGAGAATATTATGATGAAATTCTAATGATTCTATTGCCATGTGACATTTGCAGTGATTCTGCTAGCTTCAGTGGGATATGACATGGTTTTTGATAGGTGAAAAAAAGTTTAGAAACTTTGAAATCTAATGAAAGATGTAAACATATTATGAGCCCTTTCCCAAAACAGTTCCCTTTCAGACTAATATTTACTATTTTGCTTATGTTAGAGAAAGTTGATGCTAATGCTCTGGACAGTATTAGATTTCAAATATTTTGTTGTGTCATAAATTAATAGATGTTATTAATCACATGTTGGTAAAAATGAGATAGTTCTAAAAAATAGTAATCATTATTTAAAATGAAAGACAGGGATAAAACAAAAACTTACAAAGCAAACCTACTTCACTTTTCCCCCAAGACATATTCCCCCTTACAAGGGGGGGTGGCTGAGTCAAAGAAATACTTCGACTTTTTGTGGGAAGCAAATACAGAGGGGATTCCCAGTCCTCTTGCTCTGCCCCATTTAGTTGACTTTTACGACATGCAGGGGAACACAGAGGAGGTATTCTTACCCCCCTCCAAAATAAAACCAAAACTCATCCTGATGGGAAGACGACAACATACATGCGCTGACTCTATGAGCACCCATTGCCCACTAAAAGCTTCATCTGTTACTGAAGAGCCTTAATCCTGTAAATGGGGTTGGTGAGCGTATGATTAGGACAATACTCATATCTGGCTTAGGAAGCCTCAGAGAGAAGAGGAATGACTGAGAATACTTGCTCAAATTGTTATTTTAAAGAATAACTTTTAAGAGATATCGTGGCCTCTGAGAAAAGAAAAAAAAAAACTAATTTCTCAATACATTGCACGTGAAGGGGTTACCCTGTTTGCTATGAACATATGTATAGAATAAATGCAGAATTTGCGAGACATTAGAAGCAAGCATTTGGGAATCAGGACAGCAGCTCACATCACTAAAATAAAGTGGGTAGAAGAGGAAGGACAAAATCACCTCATAATTGAGTCAGACTTGAAGTTATATACTACTTAATGAATCAACTCTTATCATCTAAACACTATTTACTATATGGAATAAGTGCACAACCAACACGTCTTCCCTTTTATAAGTGAGCATAACACAGAATAGCTGGTGAAAGGATTGCCATTTCAAGTAGCTGTTAGTTAAGAATCTTTGTTTGGCTCTTTTCTCTAAAAATAATTCAAATATAACTTCATTAAAATAATACATGGATAGTAACAATATATTTCCAGCATTCTCATCCATATAAAGGACAAGACAGGAACTACAATCGTCCAATATTGCGTACTAATTGAATGGCATTTGCCAAACATTAAGGGTTAATGTTTGTAAGAAGGATACTTCATTATGATACAGGCACTGACAGCAGCAATGCCTTCAAAACATGCAAAAAAAAAAAGTAGGCACAAACTAAAAATATAAAAATTATAATGAAATGCATGCTATAGCATAAAAATTAGGTACAATAAAATGAAATATTTTAATTAGTAATAAACCATCCTATACACATCATAACCATAATAATTTCAACAATTCAAACACTCTTCAACAAATGTCCTAGATCTAGATATATTCCAGAATCTCCCTGATCATGATATAATACAATAAGACCTCGGAATTACATTCTAAGTCATTCCTAAGAAAGTTTGTTCTCGAGCAGAATTTTATAGTGATTTATAAACACAAATATAATAATAGTCAAGCAATGCCATCCAATCTATAATATTTAGATGCAAACAGTAAATAAGAATCATTTAATAATACAAATGAATATTTCCTATGCTAACGGAACAGTTCCGAAATGTGCATGAATTTTTGTACTCTTGTCTTCTTTTGCTGTAAACCCTGACAGCAGGAAGGAGATTATGTTTTAGGAAAAAGAGCACAATGTAAATTAGGTTAAGCTTTGTTTAGCTTAGGTTAGGTTATAAGAATAAAAAATTTAGTTCTAGGAAAAAAAGCACACTCTAGCTTGATCTGCTCAAGCCAATGTACATAATTTCCATTTTATACTAAAAAAATACATTTTAAAAGTTTCTTTATGTAAATCTAACAAACTTGAACAACCACAAAATAAAAAATTCATATTAAGTAATAATTCTGAACAGAAAATATCTCTAATTTACTTTTAATTCTCTACGCAGCCTGTCCTGAGAGAATACACATGAAAATATATTCTGTCAACATTGGACTTATAGAGTTTAAATTTCATTCAAACGTAAAATACATGTAAGTAAATTTATTTACACTTCTCTTACAAATTAACAACAGTCCACTGTTCAAAGATTTTTAATATGCGAGTTTAAATAAATTGCGAGCAGAGTCTAACTAATAGGAAGTCTCAGTTAGAGAAATGACATCAACAATCATGACAGAGTATACTTATCAAAAGAGAAAAAGTGTAGATAAACGAAGATCAGATTGAGCCTGTACTAATAAAGGGATGTAAAAACTATGGTTCAAGTACATACTAAGTAACATGATTCCCTAAGCAATGACGGAATGCAAAGTGATAGCTCGTGCAACCCTGAAGTCACATGCATGTTCATAAAAATATTCGTGTCCGGAAAATTTAATGTAAACATTTTTGCCATAGGAAATTTCGACGCACAAGAAAGTTTGCCATAAGACAAATTGAGTGTATTTACATATTTATGTTATGATAGCTTAGCTGAAGAAGTTGCCAGACATTGCCATTTTAAGGGAACAGCTTATCTTTTGGATTTTGTTTTTTCAGGTGAATTTTTCTAAACAGCAAATTTCCGATGGCAAAAATGCATACAGGCGAAATTTCCTAAAACCAATAATAATACCCTATCATATTTTTAAACAACTTATTCATAACTTACAGTGCAACAGTTGACAATATCACCAAGGAAGACTATGTATTCTTTGTGTGAAAAAATAAATTTTGAGCTATATATTTATAAGATATATAAAACGAATGCAATTTACAATAGCACCTATAAAAGAAGACTGCTAATAGACGAAGTGAATGATGATCAAAATATGATGAAAAGTACAAACGCGTATATTGCACATACATATGTAACAACATAAAATGTAACAGAAAAAATATAAAATTATAAAGAACAATAACTATATATTTTATAAAAAATATACCATTCCTTCATATTTTCATATGACCAACAACTATAAAATGCAAAATACAATATAATATTTACTCTTATATACACTAAAAGGCACAGTGAAAGCTTTGAGCATCTAATTAATCTTATCTAATTAATTTTTTTATAAAACCAACATCACCATAACTACCTAGCTGCAGTGCTCTCAAACATGTACAGAAAGGAGATATTTTCAATATTTATTATGAGTGAAAGTTCATTTGAACAGTCCCCACATCCAAATCAACATCACAGGTTTGGTTCCCATGTACAGTGAACCGATACAATAATTCAGAAAACTATTGCAAGTGTTCTTAGATCCCTTTGTAACTCAGTAAGTGACCGCCCATAGGGGATGAAATTTATTGAACTTACGTCTGATCCCACGAATTCTTACACGCACTGCAGGAATAATCTCAAATTCCTAGTTAAATAAAGATGAATTCTGTTAAAAGGCACATGTGAGATTACACAATTACTGTATAAGGAAGAATTGCTTGCATTTGAGGCATTTTAAATACAGTAGTCCTCAGATGCATCATTTTAGCTACCATTCAAGAGCTTCAATAAATCTATCATATATCTTTTCTGCATCTTTCCTAGCAATGCAATATACTCTTCAACAAATGTCCTGGAGCTAGATATATTTCAAAATCTCCCTGATCATGCTATTATATATTAAGATCTCGGAATTGCATTTTATGTCATTAGAGTACACAATAA
>JAXCGZ010013278.1:17500-60000 GCA_037179515.1 Halocaridina rubra | reverse complement strand
TTCTGTGGTGTGTAGTTGGTAGCGCCTTGACTTAGTAATTATAAGTCCTAGGTTCGAGTCCCGGTCGGGGTAAAAAAATGATTAATATATATATATATATATATATATATATATATATATATATATATATATATATATATATATATATATATATATATATATATATATATATATATATATATATATATATATATATATATATAAAAGATGGGGTCATTCTGAACACTTGTAAATAAGCTTTGGTCTCACTGTGACTGAAAATAAGGACTTAAAAGAGTATAAAATAAACAATACCTGTTGTAAGTTATATTTCAGTTTCAGTCACAGTATCATGTAAGTTTTAAATAAAAAGACTAAGATCCTACCTGATGCTCCAATGGGATGACCTAGAGCAATTGCGCCTCCGTTGACGTTTACTTTTGTTCCATCTAAACCAAGGTCTTTAATCACGGCTAGACTTTGCGCAGCAAAAGCTTCGTTTAGCTCCCATAAATCCACATCATTTACACTCCAATCAGCTTTCTTCAACTGAAAAAAATTATAACAACAATCTACAGTGAGTGACATAACGAATATCTAATTTACCGGTATCTATGCCTACAGCGTCTTGGATATTCATCACACATCTTTTATGATCCCTTCACATCTGACAAGTCATTACATTCTCCATCTCTGTTTCTCTTACTTTATGTGTTCTTCGTGCCCGGGCCCGATGAGGCCTGTTTTATTTTATAATTTTTCTGGCCCGTCCTGGTGTAAAAAAAAAAAAAAAAAAAAAAAAAAAAAAAAAAAAAAAAAAAAAAAAAAAAAAAAAAAAAAAAAAAAAAATATATATATATATATATATATATATATATATATATATATATATATATATATATATATATATATATATATATTGATGGCTTTACATAGAGTAACACTTAAACAGAAAACCTCCTTTGATTAGCACAAAAACACAAATAATGGACTCACAGCAGCTCTAATTGCAGGAATGGGTCCTGTGCCCATTATTGATGGGTCAACTCCCGCTTGTGCCCAAGCGACCACTGAAGCCAAAGGTTTCAATTCCCTTCTCCTCGCCTCATCTTCACTGGCAAGAATCAAGGCAGCTGCACCATCATTTATACCAGAGGCATTGCCAGCAGTTACTGTACCACTTCCATCCTGAAATATCATGTTTATGCTATAAATAAACTATCATTTTACTATTATTTATGAATAATAGCTACCCTAAAGATCGAGTGATACTAAAATCCTGAAATACCATTATTACGCTATCTAAAAACTGTCATTTATGTATGATGATTACCTAAAGTTTTAAGTGTTAATGAATGGTTATATTTACAGTACGTCACGCTGACATAGTAACAGCAACATTATTCATCAGTCCTTATGTACAAGTAAAATAGCCTCAATACTCTAAATTGATCTATGTTATGTGAAAACTAATACTTCCATACAGTAAGATGCAAGAGAAAAAATAAGTGAACATAAAAAACATAATAGAGTTACAAGTATACAAAAAAGTTTGATAAAAAAGTGATACAGGAAAGTAATGATGGTTTATACAACCCTTTAACAATGGTGAGATATGTAGCCAATAACAAATTAACATTAATGGTAATACTAAGGAGCATTTTAATTTACAAAATGCTAACTGTTTGCTATATCACTATGACACTACAGGTCAACAACTTATAGACTAGAACACTTAGCATTTGAATACAAATTCAATTGGAATAAAATTCTGTTTGCCTAGTGTAAACTTTACCAATGGTAGCTGACATAGCAATTTAAATTAAACGTGTTGAAACTATTGAGTAAGCTGAAGGTTTATTGGACTTGTATAGGACGGTCCAGGACAGCTCGATGTCAAGTCTTCCTTCAGTAATGGTTCATTTTTTTATCCCTATATATACACCAAATATTTTTGAATATTTTTTACTCATCTCTTATTATCCCTTCACTCCTAACAAGTCACAAAACTCCCATTCTCTGTTTCCCTTTGCATTATGTTTTCTTCATGCCAAGGCCAAATGAGGACAATTTTCTTTTTCTGTTCTCGTGAAAAAACAAATGCTTCCATTAAAAAGCACAAAACAAAATACTGAAAAGGCAAGTTTAGCAATAATACTGACTAACTATTTTACAAGATGACTTACGGAATTAAAGGAAGAGAATTATACGAGTTCAACTTAAGACGGAATATAATTGTATATTACATGTGATGATGAAATAGGATGATGAAATTAAGCTAGCATGGTTAATTTTTTTTCTTTCTATTTGATGCCTTTTTCAATGTAGTCAGAAGAGATGCCAAAATAAAATCAAGAGCAGGATATTTTTAGTCTTTTAAATTTCTTAAATTAATCTAATCACTTAGTCATGCAACTGCTTGATAAAAGAAAAAACTGAAGAAAAATAACTGTGAGGAAGTTTAATGACATATCAACGAGTATGAAACGATCAAATTTAATTTGCATTAAGTTCATCCTGAGTTTAAAGTTACTCTATATAAAGTTATGTATCATCACTTTAAAATGCATAGTGCTTCTTTTCATTAACATTCTCTGAAAACATATGAGTCTATCTACGTACAAGAGCCATATTTCCCCTTATAATGGGGGTGGCTGAGTTGCGGGAAGAAACTACGATGGAGGGGATTCTCAGTCCCCTCAGTCAGAATGAGCATGGAAATTTTGCAATGTTAACCATTATATAGTCTCAAACTGAAAATACGAGACATGTTATTTCGAGGGAATTATGAAAAGAGTTACAAACAGACATAAAAAATCTGTCAACACAGTTAGGGAACCCTGGGAGTGTTAATATCATGAAACTGTAAAATCCACAGTATTGTGTATTAAAAAAAGTTGCGTACATGCAATATTTGTACAAATCATGAATATGGTTCAGTCAATATAATTTAAATTGCTTTAAAGCTATTATCAGAATCATGCATTCAGTTCTTCGAAAAGTGTATAATAAAAATTTATGGTACTCATTATTCTCCTGGCAAAAATTCTCTACCAAAGTAATCAACGGAAGTACTAGGGCCTACTAGTTCTGAATGTACTATATAGAGGTTAAAAGAGGTATGACTAGGCACTCAGATGATATTATAAAGCAAATCCTGGGGAATAGAAAACCTTTTTCTTTTACAGCTCTATCATCTCCTGGCAACTTCCTAATACAAAAGGCACACAAGTAAATTGTTAAAAAAATTTTTTTTATATAAATAATCTTTACCCAATGTAAGTTTGCAACAGAGAATAGGTTTTGCTCCCACTAACTAAAAAACCTCTCTATCTCCTCTCAAAGACAACATTTTATAATGCATGTTCACCTTTCTGAGTCTTTGCCATAATGGTGTGCATCCAGTGATACTTTAAGTCTACTCATTTAAAATATCTGATTCTATTCTATTGTTTGTGTTCGATACTTATTGTACGCATGGCTACACAACATTTCTGATGTTAAAAAGATCAACCAATATTAAGCATTACCACACGGATTGCTGATGACTCTTAACTAATAAGGAAGAACAAAATAATGCCGATCATTATTAATTCAATATTATTAGGCATTAAGTGCTACACTCACAGTGACAAAACAAGGTTTTAACCTGGCTAGACCATCTAATGTGGAGCCATGACGCGGGAATTCGTCCGTTTTCACTTCGATGGATCCTTTGCGGCTAGTAATGACAACAGGGACGATCTCTTCATCAAAATATCCTGCCAGCTGCGCTGCCTCTGCTCTGTGCTGAGATCTGAGTGCAAATGAATCCTGTTCTTCTCTGGCCAATTTCCACTGCTTGGCGATGTTTTCAGCTATTAAGGTAACATAAATTGCTTTATGATGCATAATTCATTTATTAACATTTTATAATAAGCTCCATGTATCAGTAAATATATAACATATAATCTTTATTCAATTTCGACAAATACGGAAGAACAAATATGACAGCAAATGAGAACATAATAAGCAATGGATGCTTATTTAACTCCAAAACTAATTTTATAAGGCAGCAAGACATAAAATGTGTCATTCAATTAAAAGTCGAACTAACAATACAAATGGTACACTGAAGTAAATTCGAGACACTATAGTGTAATTAACAAAGATTGAGCACAAAAGCATCAGTGAATAGAGGAAGACAATTAAGTAGATATACAAACCTAACATCACTCATGTGGCCATGCAGTTAACTCGATCTACTCTAGAAGAAGTAGTGAGGTTTGTCTTAATTTATAGTGAGAGATGTTTGATTCCCATTCATTGTCAATGTTTGTGTACATTGTTTAAAGAATAAATGTGGATAAGGAAGGACCCTTATGAGTACTTTCATATTTTTCAGGAGCTGCTAAGAAGGATAAGCATTTAATGGAATATAACATATTCTTTGTCTGAAGTGGCTGTTAATATACATGGTATAATATCAGAGTCAATTTCTTGATATCAGGAGCGCATGACTATCTGGCATTCTGTCTGAAGACACTGAACCATCGCCTTACCGGTCACTCCCATGTGATATTTATGGAAAGCATCAGTTAATCCGTCGTTCATCATGGTGTCTGTTAAAGTCGCTGGTCCCATCTTGACTGGTGAACGAATATTTATACAGTGAGGGGCTTGGCTCATGCTCTCTTGCCCACCACACACAACCATGGATGCATCTCCTAGGGCAATGGCTTGGTGGCCTAAGCAAACAGACCTAGGACAATGCAATTTATTTAGTACAACAAAACTATAAATACACGAGGATTCTTAGTCACACAAGCCATACCATCAATTCTGTAACAATGAAGACAACAACTGGAATGAAACTATTTGGTGATCCCGCTTTTAATGCATCTCTATTGGTGCTAGACTGTTTTGGCATTGCCCTTTTGGCACAGCTATTTTGGTTAGGCTAGCTTAGTGCCTAAAGGGCAACGCCAAAACAGATTGGCGCCAAAAGAGCGTCAACCCACCCACAACATTCGATGAATAAACAAACAAACAAACAAACTTTATTTCCATTTCAATACAATGGGTATTCGTCAGCCAGGGCAAACCCCAACCCCCCACTGTGGTGTCCAACCACAGCAGTTCCTGCCAGTAAACAGCTTAAACTCTCGGTCTTGGATGGGAACCGATCTTTTGACCTCGTGAATGCGAAGCCAGCGCGTTACCACTGTACTAGCTTTTTTAACATGTATTAACAAAGAAATTCTTAACGAAAAGTGAAATACTCAGTAAGGGCTAAAGAGGTAACGGTTAAAAATTATCTTAAAATCTATTACAATTGGCGTGGATACATTGATACAGAAGTTCATTATAAATATATACTTATTGAAGGCAAACTGCTTCCATTCAAAATCAGATTTCACACTATCTAGAGACTGTGATGCAATAGATGTTATGTCACGGACTCCCTTTTCTACTACAGGCTAGGACGGTGCCTTCTTACGAAGGATTTTGGTGTTGGCAAGTGTGAATGCTTTGAGCGAATGAACTTTCTAACCTCAGACTTTGACAGGCAGCACACCCTCGATCAGACGAATCTAAGTCACGAGCGTTATCCATCTGCAAAGGTGGCCACTTCATGCTGTCTAGAGACTAACTGCATTATAAATAATATTGTAAATTATAATCCAACTTCTGCTCTCTCTAGCTGACTCTTAAAGTACCAGAGGTAATCTCTTCCTATCGTTCAGCAAATTATTCATCAATGTCCCACTTCTTCGGACTATTCTCATTCCCAAACTTCTTTTTTAACATTCACTTTTTCCCTTGCAAATGTCAGTCATTGAAAGACATATAAAAGGCTTGAAAAAGTTATCCCTTTTTAAACAAATTAATCACAGCAGTCTTGCACATGCCTTCCATATAGTACTCAGTGTTCACGAAACTACGCTTCAATTCTGGATTAACCATCCCTTTACTTTCCATTTTCCCATCAAACTTTTTTACTGCATATGATGTACATCTAGCACATTTTTCCATATATAAAGTTTTGTCTCCTAATCAGCAAATAAGGACAAGGACATCTGTATAAAACACTATCCATTACTGAACTTCAGACAATACCCATGACTCAAATTATTGTGACGTCTATATGCAATGACATAACGTACTCCTCTCTTTCCCATTCTCTCAGTCAGTGTTTCGCAACTGGGGTGCTGAGGCACCCTAGGGTGCCCCAAGATAGGCTAGGGGTCTCAAAAATTGGAATCGATAGTGTACTTAGGACTTGAAATCACAAGGCTGCCTCGAGTCTAAGAAGGTTGGGAATCCCTACTCTAAGTCCTGGCCTTTCTTTTGGATATGATCTGCTCTTCTAATATGTACTTAATACTAGAATAAATAAAATATCCTCTTATCCAATACGTCTCCTGGACTTCCAAGATCCCTCTTCTAATCACCCTAGGTCAGTGTTTCTCAACCGGTGCACCCTGAAAGGTAGCCAGGTGTGCCCCAAGTTAATGAAAAAGTAATATATGTTTTTTTTATATAAAAAAAATCTGCATTTTAAAAAACTACGGATAGGCATGTGGCTCCCATGTCTGAGTCAAGTCTTTGTCGTTTGATATTTTAAACTGGATGGTCATTTCCTTGATCTTTAAAAAGGAATGGATAATTCTTTCCCTTTTCCCTTCGTCAAGGGATTTATATCTTAATAGTACATGCTTATTTCAAGAGCATTTTTTTTTATAATTTTACTATTTTGCAATTTTAGTGCACCCTGATTTAAAACAAGGTTGAGAAACATTGCCTTGAGGTATTACTTTTCTATACCTATAAATGCCATGCACAGAGGATCTAACTTCTCTGCAAAATTCTTATACATATCATTCAGGGTAAAGATTGGTCTACGCAACAGTGACTTTGCAGACTGCATACAGTTTGTATATATAACTGCTCTAAAAAGCAATGCCCTTTTCAATTATCCATCTCCAATAAATCTTAAGCTGAATGCTTAATCTCTCAACCCCCTAAACCCCTTTCATTACAGAAGTCAAGCTTTCTCTATAAACCACTGTATATATAAAGTAAATAAATAAATATTGCAATGTTTGTGGGATCGATCCAACAATTGATCCTAGATTATATTTATAATTATTCTTATAAGTAACTAACACTTATTCAATACATCAACAGAATATGAAAAAAAAAAAATAAAAAAATGTCTTCTTACCTTAAGCCAGAGCCACAGAGCATATTGATTAAAGACGCTGGAACAGAATAAGGTAAACCAGCTCCTACCGCCGCCTGGCGAGCCGGATTTTGTCCTTCACCACCCGTAAGAACCTGGGAATTCGAATGCATAAGACAATAATATTTGTATTACTAAAAACAGGCTGGAAAAACAGTTAAATGATAAGCGAACGTCAGTGATATTTTCACCCATTCCCACGTCTCAACAGACATTATATTTTCCTTGACTCGCTCTTTCCTAATAACGCTACCTTTTGCTTAGTCATATTCCCTCATTTAGAATTTCCTTCTTTCTCTCTCTAACAGCAATGAATCACAGATAAATAAAATGCTGTCTATGAAGACCAGATTAAGTTCATCTCCTTCCCTAGCATGTTGGAAAGAATGATTTCATGTACCCAATACAAGAATCTTGGTCCAAAGGAATACTTTTTACCATGTGGGCTAAGACTGTGATCGGTTTTATGTCACAGACACACTTTTCTACTAAGAGCTGGGACGGTGCCTTCTTGTGAATGACTTTGGTTTTGGCAAGTGTGGTCCTTACCCTGAGTGATTGCCCTTTCTAACCTAAGACCGTGAACTCTCGATCTGAAGACTCAAAGTTGCGAGCGCTACCACTGCCACGTTGACCACTACGTGGGTCAAGACTATTCCAATATATATCTCTATCATTAAGCTTCTACATTTTCTCACACATGCAATATTTACAAATGGATTTATGACATTTACTTTACTTGTTTTACCTGAATCACACACCTCCAGTCTTATCCGATTCCTTTGTGGGCTATGTACCAAAGACACTATGAGGCTCTTCAAACTTGCATTCACGAATATAACAATAAATTCTCTGAAAGCTCTTCCTATGGCTATACAGACACTCCCCATCTTACGAACAAGTTAGGCTTCAGAAGTCAGTTCGTAAGTAGAATTGTTCCTAAGATGTGCATAAGTAAAAGTAAGAACTGTACAGTACATATATGTGCAATACTGTACAGTACTTAGGCTAAGGACACTTTAATACTACATAAAACATTAAGTATGCAGTCTTAAAAAATTTTAATACGGAAATAATACAGTACAGTACACTAATACATGGGTAGATTATGGGTAGGTATTTGTTTGTATCTGTGAATGTTCGTAACTAAGTTGTTCGAAAGTAGGGGAGCTTCTGTATTCACTTCTACAATTTGGAACCCTTCTTTAACAAGCTAAGCCATCCCTCACCAATCCTCTCAGATCTCTCTGTTCTCATTATTTTGTTACCTCTCGTAAAAACCGCAATGTTGTAAACTATATCTTAATTTTATTTTGTCTCATATTGTTACTCTAAGTATTTGCATACCATAACCTTGATAAGGCTGTATTTCTTGGTTTCCTAAGCTTTTCTCTATCATTCTTTACTTGGATGAACCTCAGAGCAAAAATTTTTCTACTCTTCCTCATTCTTCCTTCATTTAACTTTCCAGCTTCATCTATCCAACTGTTTCCATCTCTTCCTTGGCTCTATCATGGCATGTGCAGACTGTCATATATTCCTAACAGCCTTTAAAAATTTTGCCCTTGTCAGTACTTATGTGCAAGTATATGTTTAACCTGTGAAGACATCAACGGAAATATCTCACGCAGATATTAATGGCGTGTATGACATATCTGTCTAACTAATAATATCAAAATGGGTGACATGTCTCTAGTGGAAATGGAAGAGAAAATCGATATTTGGCATATGAAGTCATGATGCCATACACAGAGTTAAGGTTTTAACCAGCTGAGAGGGACTTAAATATTTGATTCAGAAGCCAGTTAGATGTCGAGAGGGACACTACAACATTTTTTCTTTGAGGAGTGGAAGGCACATCCCTGCATTGAGGTGTAGTACTTTTGTTCATAGCACACAGGGAAAGGGTTAAAACATTATTTGGACCTCAAATACTCATAGCTCCTTTATTAGATCTATAACTCTAACCGAATTATGTTCGTGTCTCCCCCTTCCTGCTGACTTTCATAAAATCAGCATGTGCCATATATTTTCCACTGACTTCTTTCATGAAGTGCCTGTCTGATCAAAGTCCTTGCTATCTTAGTCACCAATTCTTTCATATTTCTATTACAGCCTCACTGGTATAAACTGCCACTTTTATTGCCACATTACTCTTCACAGATTCTGAGAACACATTTGTGTTAACTGTCCTGTACTGTATTCATGTAATGGAAATCTCTTCTATCTATCTATATTCAAGAGCCATATTCCCCCTCCCTCAGCAAGAAAAATCTCTTCTAAACTATATCGGAATTATTTTGTGCTGAAACCCACGGAGCTTATGCAATTTGCAGCAGCTTATCAGTTGTGTGATTTTTCATAAATAAGTTATTTTCATATAAGTAAGAATGACATGAATTACAAGATGTTCATTAAACTTACCAAGGGTTGTGATATGACAATAGCTCTAAAAATAATTTCATATAGACAAGAGACAAAAAAAAAAAAAAAAAAAAACTAAGACACCGGTTTACAAAAGATACTCCACCTTTGGGAACAATGTATTCAGACTATATTTATACCGTACGCTCTTGGCAAGAAGGAACACTACTGGCATATAGCCTGTTATAATCAGTGAAGGGTATTATATACTGTGATCGATTTTACGGAACAGACTCCATATTCTAATAGGGCTAGGATGGTGCCTTTGCGAGAAGGACTTTGGTTTTGGCAGGTGTGATAATTATCCTGAGTGAATGCCCTTCTTAACCTAAGACTGTGGCAGGCCGTGAACCCTAGACCTGACAACTCAAAGTCTCGAGCGTTACCACTTTGCCATGCTGACCACAGAGGCGATTCTATACTAGCTGCACAAAAAGAACGATATTGGTTATGGACCTTTAACCCATAAATTAATAGAAACTGATAAATATTACAAACTATGTAAATGACAGTCCACAAAGCTTTTACTTAACAAAAGAGAGGTTAACAATAAAAACAAACACGCAAATAAAAATCACATTTTACAAGCCCTTGTCGGAATTCAAGTAAGGGCGGAAATTATACTGATCTAAATTACCTGTCCAAATATAACTTCTGTGATATCTTCTGGGGGGATTGCTGCTCGGGCTAAAGCCTCTCTGATGACCAGCGATCCCAATTCATGAGCATGAAGAGAAGAGAGAACCCCGTTGAAAGATCCTGAAAAAAACAAAATTAAGTTATAATATCAATTCTGTAAAATTATAAAAAAAAAATCGGCAATGAGAAAGGCAAAACCATATCTGAGTCTTTATGCAGCCCTTCAGGAGTCTGTCTGTCTGGTGGAGGTATAGCCAATATGGAATCCATCGCTCTCTAGCTATGTGTTCATGTGGTGATCAGTTTTACTGGCTACAAAAGCAATGTGAGGTATAAGTTCCAACTCTGAGTTCAGGAAAACCCTATTTCCCTCTTGTTAATGTTAACAGATCAGAGAACATTAATGTCACAAGACTGAAGCCTCCGAGAAGTAATTAGGGGGAAGGAGGGTGGGTGATAACTGGCTGGATGGAGAATTAGAATCATCCAGCATCTTCTTCTGATAGCTCAGTATGGATCGGTGATATGCATATCACAGCCAGAGTAGGTGGACTCTGTCTTCAGGGGGACTTGAGGATTTGGAAGGATGATGTCGGGAGGGTGTGCATAAAGCTGTGTGCTGTCATAGTGGATGGATGAAATGGTGAGTTAAGTGGGTGTAGATATATTTGCACAGTATTTATGTGTGGGTTAGGAGACATGTAAATGGCCAAATCTGAAAGAGGCCTCTTACAAACTCAACAAACTGTTCAACGTTGAAGCTATGGGATAATGTTTAGACAAGTTGCTTTATAATTAAATATCACTATTAAGAGATTCTACGCTGCAAACAGAATTTCCAAGAAATTCAATGCTGCTCTGAGAGTGATCCTGGCAGAGGTTTTTTTTTTTTTTTCAATAAAGGTAGTAAACTTAGCCAGTCAATCTCTTACTGTTTTGTGTTAGAATTCCTTGTGGCATTCATGAGAATGGACACTACCTCCTTACAAAAATTAAGTTGTACTGGATTAGAGGGAATGAGGGGTGATTTCAAGTGCCAGATTGACTGAATGTGCCAACAAGGGGCTATCTGCACTGCTCGACCCTAAAACTTTGAAAGTTGAAGCATCAAAGCAAATATACAAATCGACTTCAGTGATGATTCAATGCATCCCCTGAAGTCGATCTACAGGACACACACCTCTGTGTCTTGCATTTCGAAGGGGTAAAATACGTAAATTTTGAGATCCAAAACCCGTTCTCTTACTTTCTTGAATGCACTACTATTAACAAGATCTCTATTCAGAGATTCAGAGACAGCCATTCTCATATTCGGGAATGAAGCAACAGCAATTAAGGTAGCAACATCAACACTGGCAACTAGTATATTTTCCAAACCTATCTAAATGTCATGAGTATACTGGACGAAAACCAAGGGACCAAGAGCATTACCCTGAGGGATACCTGAGATCACATTATTGATATCACTGAAATGTAAATCTATCACCACCCTTTGAGTCCTGCTACTTAACAATTGAAAACTAATATTAAAAAATGGGTCTACTAACACCTACGTTTTTTAATTAAAATATGAGAGCTTCATGATTAAGACCATCAAAAAGAGCACTAAAGTAAAGGCCAAACAAGCTTGGCTCCTGACTGAAGTCCAATACACTTTACAAATCTAAAGAAATTGTTAAGAAGTGCATCACAAGTGAGCAGACCTTTCAGAAAACCAAACAGCAGATTTGGTAAAAGTAAAGCATGCTCAGCATGATTGTAGAAGTGCCACTTACCCAGCAATCACTCAAAAACCTCAGACAATATAGGAGTCAATATCAATTAGGGGAAAATCAGTTGGTGATGCAGCACTTTCGGTGAGAACTCTAAGGAGAGCAGTTACATTACCAGTCTACCAGAGGAAAATATCCACACTTGATCAATTTTTTTATTACTGATAAGTCTGGTGGCAACAGCTCAGAACTTTTTCAAAAATAGAGGAAAAATTCCATTATGGTCAGTTCCACCATAAGCATCCAAGTCAAGCAAAAGACATTTAATGTCACAAGGATCGAAAAGCTAGAGATGCTAATTTAGGTTCAGGATAGCAAGTCTAAGGCTTACAGAGTCTCATGTCACTCCACTTTTTATTTATGAGTGAGACACCGGGACAGGCAAAAAAACTGCCCTCATCAATAAAGGCCCAGGCCACAAGAAAACATTAAGACGAAGGAAAAGAAAAACCTTACAGACATGGCAAAGATGAGGTAATGATACACAAAGGAAAAGGACAGACTGGAAAAATAGTCATGATACTGAGGACCTAAAGACATGGAGGATTAGGCTGTTCAAAACTTCAGCTCAAATTCTTGCTTTCTGTTGGGCAATAAGGAACCCATCAGGTTTAATCAACGGTCGCACTGACATATCGACACCAAACAGGGCAGTTTAAAGTGGACCACCACTTGTGTTGCTGATGTACACCTGTGTGTTTCTTTGTTGCTATCATTATATTCTCTTTCAGATGTAGAATAAACAGACTGCACTTCAGTTTTGGGTTTAGTATAATTTTTCCAAGTTAGATCAGATCGTTTTTGACTCCAAAGATTATATGCTGCTTGTTTTTCCTGGTAAGCACCATTACATTCATAAAACCATGCTATATCTTAAATGCAACGATTACCAGTATGTGTTCTTCTAACCCTTCTTTCTTTTCTCTATTATGTCAACCACAAAGTGTTTAAAGATCTAATCATATCACCTTGATTAAAAATTACTGACTATTTACAAAAAGCAAAGTCTAACAAGATACCATCCTAAATACCCGTGACTTAAGGTAATCTTTATGATAAAAAGATACATCTGTGGTAGGAAGTAAACAATGATCAACTGATCCAGTGGGAAAAGCAACTTTAGGAGGAATAGGTCAAGGGACTTAGCACAAGTTACGGACATATTATACATAAACACAGGTAAAAGATATCACTACTTGCCCTATGTGACCTCTCTAAAGCCTTTGACAGTGTGTCTCAACAGATTCTCCTAAGGAAAATGGAACTCTTACATACATATGACTTCTGATTTAACAGCTATCTAACTAATCGCATGCAGTCAGTAAATATAAAATAGCACATATCAAAGCTCTCTGTTGAATTTAGTGTCCCTCAGGGTTCAGTACTCGGTCTCATAGTTTTTAATATATTTAATAACGATTAACAGACTGTTGCTCAGAACACCATGCTTTTCCAATTTGCAGATGATGCCCAGTTTCTTCTCTCCAAAAGAATAGAACATCTTGACCTCCTAATCTTAGAAATGGAATCCAAAATTGAAAGAGTAATATAATATTTTACAAGAAATGGACATAAAATAAATTTAAGTAAAACCCAATTCATATTCACTGAATCAAGAGCTTATCTAGATTGCATTCCCAAAGCCCTAGAAATTGAAGTAGGACCTGCTCATGTTACACCACTTCATACTGTTAGGAGTTTTAGACTAAGTCTTTACAGCCATTTCTCATTTGAATCACAAGTCGAATATACTACAGCAAACGGTAAGCTCTTCTTCTTAAATAGATATAAAGAATTCTTTGACAGCTACAGCAGGAAAGTAATAGAGGAGTTTTTTTTTTAGCTACATATCCTATTGCTCAGTAATATGGAGCAACTGTAATTAAAGTATATTAAGCAATGTCCAAAAGATTCAATATTTTGCTGCTAAAAATCACTTGTGGTCATGGCAATAAGTTTGGCCAGGCAACACCATCTATACGGGAGCTAAAATGGTTTAAAGTAGAAGACCAATTCATATTCTTACTCATTGATAACCGACACCATGGCTCTAACTTGCAATGGTTTTTTAACGTACTTTCAACATTTTTCTATCTTAATTTCACAAAAAAATTGCTGTTCTTTTGTGATTTTCCCTAATCCAAACTCCCGAATTACAATGTTCTCCCACATTATTAAAGGAGGAGGAAGACAAAACAAATGCGACCACATCCGAAATATATGAATATAAAAACCACCGAAAAACATATAATTAACTAGAGAGCCATGATTGAGATTTGTTTCATGCACCACTTCCATAGCTTACCCGAAAAAAACCAGCGTTATCACCATATCCTAATATGTGCCCCTCTGATGTTTAAACACCCAAATCAACCCTACTAAGGCATTTAAAGCTTTAAACTTGAGTAAGGATAGGTTAGTTGAGTTAGGATAAGTTACTAAGATTAGGTAGTTTAAGTATCCAACATTGTCAAACAATATTTGCCCTAAAACAAAACAAAAAATTCTGATTTCTGAAAAAATAATAATTACATTCATTCAAAACATATCAGAAAATTACGAACACTTTTGTCCAAAAATTGAAGAATTGCATAAAACTAATCTTAGCCACAGCCATAACATCAATACTCTTAGGGTATGAGAAACACAATATGGGTTCACTTAACTCGAAAAAGTGAATTCAAAGGAATTCTAATCCAAACTTGAGATTATAAAATGGAAGGAGGAGCAGTCTCTTAACCACAGCCATAACATCAATACTCTTAGGGGATGAAAACACAATAAGGGTTCACTTAACTCGAAAAAGTTTAAAGGAAATTTTATCCAAATTTGAGATTATAAAATGGAAGGAGGAGCAGGTCTTGGCAGTAATGCATCCAGGTGTAAAATGCTGTCTTTGCTTTCTTAAAGCAACTTATAATCGGTGGGGTAAATTTTTATTATTACATCCGCCTCACTCTGGTCAAGAAATTTATATCTTTCCTATAGTTTTTTGGGGTAGTTTACAGTCTAGCGGGGCATGCCGCTCAACGACCTCATCCCTCCACTCAGGTAAGTAGTTCGCCTGAGGGTTAGGTAAGTATTTTTAGTTAGGATAGTAAGATGGGGGTCCCAGGGAGCGAAGCCCCCTGTCTAAGAGGTTAGGTAAGTATTTTTAGTTAGGATAGTAAAAAATTGTTTCGTATGCCTATTTTCATCATTTTTGTTGTATGTTCATCCGCCAGTTCTCTACTTAGAGCCTATCGCCATCTATTGGTAGGTTTTGAACATTGGTATGGCCCGCTAAACTGTAGGTTCCAAAAATTTATATCTTTCATATAGCTTTTTTATGTTCATTGAACGAATCTAGCCTTCAAAACACTTCTAAATGAAAGTAACCATAACTTAACTTATACTAACCTATCATAAAAACCCGTAATTTACGACAGCTTTTGCTGGTTAGACGTCTTTCAAAAACATATATATATATTTTTTTTATAATATTAAATGCTACTTAAAACTGCTAAATTAGTTGGGGTTGAGACAGGTGTCGCAATAAAAAATAAAATAAAGTGGAATGTCTAAGGCTATAGTTACCTATCGGGGTTCGAACTGCAGACACAATAACAGCACGATTTGTAGCCATCTCGCCCCTTGACAAATGGGTTGAATAGCAAATTAGTCGAGTAATAATTAAGTCCTAATTCTTTCACGTCCGAAATACCACAACGTCCACTCGTCCGAGGTATCACCACGTCCACACGTTAAAAGCCCCAGGCGGAGAGTGAGATGGTACAGAGCCCCAGGCGGAAAGTGAGTTCGACAGCAGGAATTGTTGTCACGAGTTCGAGATTCAGTATTTAGAAATCCTGAACTATAATGAACTACATTAGTAATTATCCTTTTTATTTATTTATCTATTTATATACTCATAATTTCTGTTGTTTTTTACATAATGCTAGACGTCCATGAAATATAAAATTTTGAGATGGAGAAATTTATGCCTGAAAAGATAAAATTGTACTTTACATCAACAACTTATCTATCAACATAATTTTCTACTAAGTTAGATTAGAAATTTAGAAAATCAGAAATCTGTCATTATTGTCACTATAGACTATTATGAAAAATAAAATACAACATTTCAGTTACGTGGCAATCATTTACAAGTGTTCATTGTTTGTCTTACATTACTTCTTCTTCTTCTTCTTCTTCTCCCACTTTTATGTGGGGTTGATGTTTCTGGCCAGTTTTCTCCATTTGTTTCTGTCCCATACCTCATCATCCAACAAACCTTTAGACCGTAGGTCGTCAATGATGCAATCCATCCACCTACGCTTTGGTCTCCCCCTCCCTCTCCTACCCTGTATATCCATTTCCATCACCCTCCTCCCAACAAACTGTTCATCCCTCCTAACGACATGACCATTCCATCTTAGTCTACTTTCTCGTATCTTATCTGATATTTCTCTAACTTTTGAGGTACCTCTAATTACCTCGTTTCTGATCTTATCGCTTCTGGTCACCCCACACATCCATCTCAACATCCTCATCTCTGCCACATCCAGTTTTTTCTCTTGTGTCTTCTTTATTGCCCATGCCTCTGCTCCATACATCATCGCAGGTCTCACAACTGTCTTATGCACTTTACCCTTCAACTTAATCCCTATTCTCCTGTCGCACAGCACCCCAGACACTTTCTTCCAGTTCTTCCATCCCGCTTGTATTTTATGGGTTATTTTTGACTCTAGGTCACCCTCCTCTGCTACTGTTGATCCCAAATACTTGAAATTTTCAACAATTTTCAACACCTCCCCCTGCAAATTGACCTCCCCATCTTCATCATCTCTCAACCTCAAGTACTCTGTTTTCTTCCTGCTGATTCTCAGTCCTCTATCCTCTATCATTCTTCTCCACTCTTCAAGCTTCTCCTCCACTACCTCTTGTCTGTTGTTACACAGTACAGTGTCATCTGCAATGAGCATACATCGTGGTGACTGATCTCTAATACCCTGGGTTACTACATCCAAGACCAAATCAAATAGATATGGACTCAAAGCAGACCCTTGATGCAGACCAAAATTTACTGAGAGACTTTTCGTCAAGCCCACACTGCTCTTAACATTTGCCTCTGCCCTCTCAAGCATATCTTGGATGATTCTCACATATTTCTCTGGGACTCCCTTTTCTCTAATACACCTCCACACCTCTTGACGTGGTACTCGATCATATGCCTTTTCCAGGCCAATAAAGACCATATGCAGTCCTTTCTGTTTCTCCCAATGCTTTTCCATCATTTGTCTCAAGGCACATATGGCATCCACTGTCCCAATTCCAGGCATGAAGCAAAACTCTTCATCCCCAATTGTCGTTTCCTCTCTGAGTCTCCTCTCCATGAACTTCTCCCATATCTTCATAGTATGACTTAAGAACTTTATACCTCTATAGTTTCCACACTCCTGAATGTCTCCCTTCCCTTTATAGATTGGGATGATTAAGCATCCTCTCCACTCCTCTGGCATCTTTTCCTGACTAAAGACCTTTTGCATTAAGTCCCACAAGATATCTATGCCTTCCTCTCCAAGACTCTTCCATACCTCCACTGGCATCTTGTCAGGTCCAGCTGCCTTTCCATTTTTCATTTTCCTTACTGCCCGCTCTACCTTTCTTCTAGTCACTGTTGTTGTAACTGCTTCATTTGGAAGTCCATCTTCAAATACTGCTCTTGGGTTCTCTTCATTTATTAATCCTTCAAAATAAGTTTCCCATCTGCTTTTTATTTCATCCCCTTCTGCTAGAACTACTCCATGGTTATCCTTTATTTGCCTTACATTACATTTCTCATAAATTTAGTGTTACTAGGGCTTAAGGATCTTTTAGCTCAGCCTTTATAACTGACATAGGACTCAATGAGCTGGATCCTGTAAGTAGAATCAGTAGAATCACCTCTAGTACTGACATAAGAAGAGAAAATTGATGGCTTACCGCATCAAGCTAGGATATATATATATATATATATATATATATATATATATATATATATATATATATATATATATATATATATATATATATATATTATATATATATATATATATATCTTGGCTGTCTCCTCCAATTGGGGGTAGCCGACATAAAAAAAGAGGCAATAAGGGGATTAATTTGCTCTATGGGCAATAAGAAGGGAACTAGCAACCGTTCAGATGGCACTGCTGGAGTGCCACAGCCCATCCTCCCGCCTCTTCCACAACCTGCGTCGCTTCATAAATGCCAAGTCCCCTACCGCCCTTACCACAGGGCTACCTCTGTAAGATGCAGCCCCGTGGTAACAGCAGATGCCCATCAGAGCTGCTTCACAATGTCTCGCCACTCATTTTTATTCCTAACACGCTCACTTGCTTCCCTCACATCCATCCTCCTATCATTCAGGGCTTTCCTTACTCCATACATCCACCCAAACCTAGGCCTCCCTCTAGCATTTAACCCATCAACTCTTGCATTCATCACCTTTTTCAGCAGTCTTTCATCATCCATCCTTTCCACATGGCCAAACCATCTCAGAACATTCATATCTATTCTGGCTGCAAATTCTCTCCTCACACCCGTTCTTGCTCTCACCACTTCATACCTAACCCTATCCAACCGAGATACATCAATCATACTCCTCAGGCATTTCATCTCAAACACATTTAGTTTCCGTCTCTCACTTACTTTCATACCCAACTACTCTGATCCATACTTCATTGTTGGCACAACCACTTTCTCATATAAAACTTTCTTAACATTCATTTCCAACCCTCTATTCTTCATCACTCCTTGCAACGCACCCAACACTTTACATCCTCCATTCACTCTGTGACACACATCTGCTTCCACTCCACCATTTGCAGCTATAACCGAGCCTAAATACTTAAACTAATCAACTTCCACAAGTGTCTCTCCATTCAATATAACATTCACTCCAGTACCATCCTCACTTCTTGTACACCTCATAACCTTACTCTTTCCTACATTCACTTGCAACTTCCTTCTCTCACACTCCATTCCAAATTCTGACACTAACTGACACAGCTTCTCCTCTGAATCTGCCACCACCACAGTATCATATGCAATCAGCAACTGATTCAGCTCCCACTCGTCATCATCCCTATCTACCATTCTCAAATCTCGACCACGCACTCGCTCATTCACCTCTCTTATGACTCCATCAATATACAAATTGAACAGCCATGGTGACATCACACATCCCTGTCTCAGTCCCACACTCACTGGAAACCACTCACTCACTTCATTCTTTACCCTAACACAAGCTCTACTTCCCTCAGACAAACTTTTCACTGCACACAACAGTTTACCATCAATTCCATATAACCTCTAAACATTCCACATTGCCAATCTATCAGCTCTATCATACGCTTTCTCCAGATCCATATACATACATATATATATATATATATATATATATATATATATATATATATATATATATATATATATATGTATGTATATATATATATATATATATATATATATATATATATATATATATATATATATATGTATATATATATATATATATATATATATATATATATATATATATATATATATATATATATATATATATATATATATATATATATATATATATATATATATATATATATATATATATATATATAATATATATATATATATATATATATATATATATATATATATATATATATATATATATATATATATATATATATATATATATATATATATATATATATATATATATATATATATATATATATATATATATATATATATATATATATATATATATATATATATATATATATATGAAGGATGAAGGTGAGTTGATCAATTGCTTGTAGTAAGATAGGTGTAAGGAACGTTTCTAGAGAGAGGCAAAGACACATTTGGGCTTTTATGGACTTGAAAAAAGCGTATGCAAGGGTTGATAGAAGCGTTGTGGAGTGTATTACGACTGTAAGGAAAAAGTTCAAGTTTGTTGAATACTGCCAAGAGGTTTTACATTAGAAGTATGGCATTAGATAACAGTCTGGAATGACATGAATGATTGGTATGAGGTGAATGTGGGGTTACATCAAGGTTGTGTAATGTAGCCATGATTTTTTAATGTGTATGTGGATGGAGTGGTGAGGAAAGTAAATGAAAGACTGCTAGGCAGAGGTCTGGAATTATTTGGTGAGAATGGAAGGGTTTGAAGAGTGAATAAATTGCCATTTGCAGATGACACAGCACTGGTAGCTACTTCTAAGGATGGCTTGAAGCATTTGAAGACTGAGTTTATGAGTGTGTGAAAGAGGAAAGTTTCAGGCGAATGTTAGTAATATAAAGTTATGAGATGTATGAGGAGTTTTAATGTTGGCAGATTGAATGCTAGACTGAATGGGGGAGATGTTTGAAGAAGATGAGAGTTTTAAATATCTGGGGTCAAATGTGGCAGGGACTGAATGAATGGATGCAGAGGTAAGTCCCAGAGTGAAGGAAGCGATTAAATTCCTAAATGAAATGAATAAGTGATTAATAATAAATATTTATGAATGAATACAAAAAAAGGCTATATGTAGGAGTGATGCCGAAAACATTGTATGAGGCAGAGACTTGGAATGCAAGAGAGGACAAAAAGAAGGTGTTTGAGAATAATCTAGAATATATAAAGTGAGAAATGAGGAGCTGAAGCAGAGAACGGGCGTAGAAAATAAGAGAGAAAGCAATTGGATAAGTTTGATCAGAAAGTATTGAGATGGTTTAGAGACTTAGAAGGAATGAGTAATGAACGACAAGTAAACAAAATGTGGAGCTTTTTTTATGAGTGTGACAACCGGACAGGCAAAAAAAAAAAAAAAAAAAAAAAAAAAAAAAAAAAAAAAAAAACCTTATCAGGCCCGACCATCAAGAGTGCATTGAGACAAAGAAAATTAGGAGCATAAGGACAAGTCATAAAAAGAGAATTATAACTAATAGGAAAAGGACAGGCTGCAAGAATAGTTAAAGTAATGAAAACCTAGAAATATGGGAAGGATTATGCTCTGAGATGATGATAGATCAGCTTTTTGAAGGAAAATACATCATAAGAGTTAGGAAAGACAGAAGGAGAAAGAGAGTTCCATAGTCTGGAGATGGAAAAGATAAAGCAGTCACTGCATCTGCCACTCCGCGAGCTACAAATATTACACCATACCTTTGAAGCGAAGTCACTTGGCGAGTGATACACAGCCTAATTAGCAGTAGAATGATGCAGTTTTCCAGCTCATTACAGCAGTGATGGAAATAGTAATAGTAGAAAAGAGGAAGAGATGATACCTTACGGCAATGAGAAAGAATATCCAGATTAGAAGTAAGAGAAGAGTCATTTAATGAGTCTGACTTCCTTAGATTCAACCCTTTCAAGGAGATAAGTAAGTATCAGAAGAAGCACCGAAGATGAGAGGGCAGTATTCCAAGCAGGGATGGATAAGACCTTTATAGATTTTTTTTTTTTTATAGGATAGGATAGGAGGAGAAAAAGGGGAGGGGATTAAGGATATAAGGGGATTGGAGGGAAAAGCACGAAAGTTAAATAAAGTAAGAGATAAAAAAAGAGAGGGGCAGACCCTCGTGCTAAGTTTTGATCTGGAATTCAGATATTTTTTGCTTCTTTATAGATTTTAAGTAACTGAAAGGAGGAAATATGATGACGAAAACGAAATAGAACCCCCAATTTATTAGATGTAATTATAGAAAATGGATCATGTGACTCCTCCAAGACAAGGTAGCAACTATCTGAATTCTTCGTATGTTAATAGAAATGAGAAGGTAAATTTCGCTAAAATAGAAGACAGTGGGGTTGTCAAAAGGAGAAGAGGATAGAGATAGTCTGAAACTAAATTTTGGGAGCCTCAATCAAATAGTCTCTGTAAATAAAAGTTGAGAGTTGAAAAGAGAGTAATACTAGAGTGTTTACCGGTAGCAGGCGATGGCTGTGAAGAGAAAGCAGAGGAAAAATGAAGGGTAAAATCCTCGGAAAATTCTTGGAGAAAATAGGAGGATGGGGACTGAAGCAGATCGATGATGATGAGAGAGAGCAAAGTAGGTGAAAGAACAAAACCTTGTGAGATACCATTGGTAATAGGTTGTAGTGGCATAGTGTATTTTCTTTCTTTATTTGGAGTGTTGTAGTGGTATGATATATGTCTTCTTTATTTATATATTTATTTATTTATTAATTGATATATATATATATATATATATATATATATATATATATATATATATATATATATATATATATATATATATATATATATATATATATATATATATATATATATATATATATATATATATATATATATATATATATATATATATATATATATATATATATATATATATATATATATATATATATATATATATATATATATATATATATATATATATATATATTCACTTTATTTATTAATAATTTTGTTGTTGTTCTAAACTGATCCCTTAATTTTGCTTCTTTTTGTCATAACGAACTGTACATTGTTTTGGTTTTATGGCAACACTGTCAATGTATTGCCGCCTTTTTCGTCTAATGTGATACTTTTGGTCTGTTCGTTTTTTATACATAAAACTGCTTAAAATTAAATGACTTTATAGTTCAGTGTTTACAAGATATCAAGATTACCACAATATCATTTAAGGTATCACAATACTTTTGGTCTGTTCATTTTTTTATACATAAAATTGCTTAAAATTAAATGACTTTTTCGTATTGTGATACCTTAAATGATATTGTGGTTATCTTGATATCTTGTAAACACTGAACTATAAAGTATCACATTAGACGAAAAAGGTGGCAATACATTGACAGTGTTGCCATAAAACCAAAACAACGTACAGTTCGTTATGACAAAAAGAAGCAAAATTAAGGGATCAGTTTAGAACAACAACAAAATTATTAATACATAAAGTGAAAATATATATATATCAATTAATAAATAAATTAACATATAAATAAAGAAGACATATATCATACCACTACAACACTCCAAATAAAGAAAGAAAATACACTATGCCACTACAGGGAATGATATAGATGTTACGACGTCAATAACCACAGATATAAAATGGCCAGGAAAAAAGATAGAAATCAAAGAACAGAGAGAAGAGGTAAAGCCATATGCAGGAAGTTTGGCCATCAGAGTACAGAAGCAGTTGCAGTAAGGTCAAAAGGAAGATCTCGAATGAGATGGATTGGATGCACGTGGTATGTCAGTGGAGCAGGAAATGAAGAGTGCAAGAGTTAAGAATAAGTGGAGAAAGATTGTGAATAGGTGACGAGGGTCAAAGGGATTTTTTGCTTCCTGCTAGCAAATGGAAGAGTGAAAGAAAGAGCATTGATGGATTATGTGTTGGTAGCAAAGAGCATGATTGGTAGAGTGAAAGATGTGCATGCATTTAGGGGTGTGGCTGCTGGTGTCTGATAATTTTTTGGTTGAAACAAAAGTGGTAGTAGCAAAAGAGTGGGGAAATAGAGAGGGGGGATGTAGAAGGGAAATGGTGAAGGTGGAAGAGTTGAAAAATCCAGAGAAGAGACTGGAATATCAGGACAGGTTGAAAGTAGCATATGGCAGGGTGAAAGAAAGAGTAGTTGGGGAGTTAGAGGAGGAATGGGGGTTGATGAGAGAATGTGTTGTGGGACATGCAAGTGATGTGTGTTGAAAGAGGTTTGTTGAAGGTGGCATGAGGAGGGGCAGTGAGTGGTGGAATGAAGGGGTGAAAATGGAGGTGGAAGAGAAAAAGAGGGCTTTTGAGGAATGGCTGCAGTGTAACAGTAAGGAGAAGTATGAAAGATATAGGGAGAAAAATGTGGAAACCAAGTGGAAGGTAGAGGAAAAGAAGAGCTTGGCAAATGTTAGGTGGGGAAAGGATTTTAGTAGGATATATGAGGAGAATAAAAAGAAGTTTTGGAAAGAAGTGAAGAGAGTAAGGAAGGGTGGATCGAGCATGGAAGAGACAGTGCAAGATGTGAATGGACAGATGTTAAGAGGGAACGATGCAAGGAAAAGATGGGCAAAATATTTTGAGTGCTTGCTGAATGTTGAATAAGATAGAGAGGCAGCCATAGTGGCAGTGGGGGGTGTTCAAGTGCCAGTAATGGGAGATGAAAATGAGAGAGAGATTACAAGAGAGGAGTTGAAAAGGGCATTGTATTAAGCAAAAGCAGCTAAAGCACATGAAATGGGTGGTGTGAGAGAGGAGATATTGAAAGAAGGGTGTGTGCCTGCATTGGAATGGTTAGTGAGAGTGTTTAATATATGCTTTATGTTGTCATTGGTGCCAGTGGAATGGGTGATTGGTTGTATAGTGCCCCTATACAAAGGAAAGGGAGATGTGTATGAATGCAGTAATTTTAGTGGTATAAGATTGTTGAGTGTGGTAGGAAAAGTGTATGGTAGGATACTGATTAATAGGATTAGGGTGGGATCATGAAAGTGCAGAGTGGTTTTAGGTGAGGTAGAGGTTGCATAGATCAGATTTATATAGTTAGGCAGTTATGTGAGAAATATTTAGCAAAGGGCAAGGATGTATATTTTGCATTTTTGGATCTGGAGAAAGCGTATGATAGAGCTGATAGAGAGGCAATGTGGAATGTTTTGAGGTTATATGGATTTGATGGTAACCTGTTGCATGCAGTGAAGAGTTTGTATGAGGGCAGTAGAGCTTGGGTTAGGATAGGGAATGAAGTGAGTGAGTGGTTTCCAGTGAGTGTGGGACTGAGACAGGGATGTGTGATGTCACCATGGCTGTTCAATTTGTTTATTAATGGAGTCATAAGAGAGGTGAATGAGCGAGTGCTTGGTCGAGGTTTGAGAATGGTAGATAGGGATGATAACGAGTGGGAGCTGAATCAGTTGCTGTTTGCAGATGATAGTGTGGTGGTGGCAGATTCAGAGAAGCTGTGTCAGTTAGTGTCAGAATTGGAATGGTGTGTGAGAGAAGGAAGTTGCGAGTAAATGTGGGAAAGAGTAAGGTAATGAGGTGTACAAGAAATGAGGATGGTGCTGGATTGAATGTTATGTTGAATGGAGAGACACTTGAGGAAGTTGATCAGTTTAAGTATTTAGGCTCGGTTATTGCTGCAAATGGTGGAGTGGAAGCAGATGTGTGTCACAGAGTGAATGAAGAATGTAAAGTGTTGGGTGCGTTGCAAGGAGTGATGAAGAATAGTGGTTGGAAATGAATGTTAAGAAAGTTTTGTATGAGAAAGTGGTTGTGCCAACTATGATGTATGGATCAGAGTAGTGGGGGTATGAAAGTAAGTGAGAAACGGAAACTAAATGTGTTTGAGATGAAATGCCTGAGGAGTATGACTGGTGTATCCCGGTTGGATAGGGTTAGGAATGAAGTGGTGAGAGCAAGAACGGGTGTGAGGAGAGAATTTGCAGCCAGAGTAGATATGAATGTTCTGAGATGGTTTGGCCATGTGGAAAGGATGGATGATGAAAGACTGCTGAAAAAGGTGATGAATGCGAAAGTTGATGGGTTAAATGCTAAAGGGAGGCCTAGGTTTGGGTGGATGGATTGAGTAAGGAGAGCCCTTGAATGATAGGAGGATGGATGTAAGGGAAGCAAGTGAGCGTGCTAGGAATAGGAATGAGTTGAAACAGCTCTAATGGGCATCTGTTGTTACCACTGGGCTGCATCTTACAGAGGTAGCCCTTTGGTAGGGGCAGTAGAGGAGCTGGCATTTATGAAGCGACACAGGTTGTGGAAGAGCCGGGAGGATGGGCTGTGGGACTCCAGTAGTGCCTTCTGAGCGGTCACTAGCTCCCTCGTCATTGCCCATAGAGCAAAGTAATCTCCTTAATGTTTCTTTTTTTTATGTCGGCTACCCCCAATTTGGGGAGACAGCTAAGGTAGATAGAAAGATAGCTAGCAGAGATAACTGTGACAGGTGTTCATGGGGAGGTTGCCATGTGTTGAAGTAGTGGGGGTAAACCAGCCGCGGCTGTGATGCCCTGCAGCATCAAATATTCTCCCACTTACACTGTGGATGACCCTAGTAGGATGGTGAGGGGGAGAGTATTGCCGCAACCCTTTATCCCTAAAGGATCTAAAAGGAGTGATTGAGCTTTATTTGGCTTGTGGTGAAGGTGTGTTCTTTAACTCTACCTACCCCTTTCACCCCCTTACAAGGGGAGTTGTATTTGAAAAATGAAAAAATGAAAAAAAATTCTGTACGCATATCCCTAGTCTAAATTACCTTGAGGTATTTTGGAACAGTATTACTTACATATGATTTAATGACATCCATTTTTCTGTTGATTTTTCATTAAGTTTCTTCAGTAAGATTTTTAGTTAATCGTTTTAAATTATCTTTATAATTTGAAATAGTATTTATCTTCATTAAATTCTCTTCTCTATTAATTATTAGCAAAATGGTTGCTTTATCTGCTTCTCTTATGTCTTTTACGTTTTTGCTGCTGCTTCATGCCCGAATTCAGCTATTTTACTATTGCACTGACCTCGTCTTTTGAATGCATCCACCAAGACTCTCGAGGGTGAGATTCCAAGATATCGATTCGTTCTGGCCTTCAAGACACTGAATTTTATAGCATAAAATTTGTCTCTCTAGTATCTTTTTGACCGGGACGTACCTTAGATATCTAAATAAAATTTTAAGAGTTCCTCGTGGTCTCGCATATATTCATGATCTGTGAGCTTGAGAAAACTTTTCCCGTTTTTTCTTTGGCTTTGGAATTTTTAATTTCTCCATTTAGCTTTGTAAGTTTGCTAATAATGCGAAACCCTATTCAGCATTGTATTTATTACTGAGGAGTGAAAGTTTTTCACTTATGGTTTCCCTTCAGCATCGTTTATATCTGAAGACAAGAAATTATAATTCAACACTTGACGTTATTCATATAAGTCTGGAAGAGCAGCAGTATTAAGGTCCAGTTGTCTCTTGACATCTTCCAAGTGAGTCCTCCATCGTCATATCGAATTACCCAGTCATGAGGCTTTATATCATTGCATTATGGTAGTAAAATTTCTTTTAAACACATCTTGTTGAAAATAAACGCTGTTCTTGCGTCAGCAATTTTCTAAGGTAATTTTTCTAATGTTACTACAACTCAACTCTTTCATTATCGTTGAGATTAATTAAAGTTTAAAGATTTAACTTGAGTCATGCCATTCCGTACAGCTTTGTACGTGATCAGATGAACCAATGAATTTTAGCGAACGGAGGTTATATATAATATAAATTTCAATGCTTGTTTTTAGGTCGCCAGAAATATTCTGTCCCTCTTGCGAAGTCTCCAACAATTATTGCAAAGTGACTCAAGGCATCTTTACCTCTGCCTGCCAATTTTTGGAATTAGTGGAGCTATATAGTCTAGTACCTTTGTATATCTATATATACAAAGAACCATAATTCTCCTTATAAGGGAAGTATTTAAGTCAAATCAAAAACATTGAATTTGGTACTTACCTAAATGGTATTTACCTAAGTGAGAACTATGCTTATAACTTTCTGTAACTTGTTAGGTTTCATGTATAACACTCAGACACTTGCCATATTTATCCTTAAAGCCACAAATGCATTTAACATAAACTGATCCCTGAGAAAGGGGGGTTAAGAACATTTCCTTCGTGTTCCCCTGGGTGTTGCAAGAGTCGACTAAATGGAGCGGAGTGGGGGGATTGGTAATCCCCTCCTCTGCATACTTTCATCCCACGAGTGGCCAAGAAATGCGGGGGTATCCTGGCAGGAGAGATCCAGCCAGAACCCTAGTAATTGATTCTCTGAATGCATGTGGTTGTGATGTAAATGAAAGTAAGAGGCTGAGCAAAGCTAAGATAAAAGGGAATGGTGAGGTGACATATGGAGTGAGGTAGGTAGGGTATCTGGAGTTGAGAGAGGGAGAAAAAGAGAAGGAGTAGCTCTGTTAGTAAGTGAAGAGATGAATGGGTGTGTGGTGGAATGTAAGGAAGTATCATCTTGAATAATAGTAGCTTAAATGAGGCTGGGATGCGAGGCTTGGGCGTTTGTGAGAGCTTATGGCCTTGGCAGTGAAAGAAGTGAGGAAGAAAGAGAAGAATTTTGGATGAAATTGAACGAATGTATGGAAGACTTGGGAATGAATGTGGTGTTGATGGGAGATTTGAATGCTAAAGTAGGGAATGAGCAAGCAGATGGTGTAATTGGGAAGTATGGAGTACCTGGTAGGAATGAGGGTTGAGAGAAAGTAATAGAAATGTGTATTGAGAGAGATGTTGATTGCTAATACTGTATTTAAAAATAAGGATGTGCACAAGTATACATGGGACAGAGTTAATAATGAAAGAGTAGTTGACTGAACATTAATGGATTATGTTGTGGTGAACAGTAGGGCGATTGGAAGAGTATTGGATGTGAATGTACTGAGAGGAGCTAGTCGTGGAGTATCTGGTCATTATTTATTGAAAATTAAAGTGAGAGTGGGAGAAAAATGGAGAAAGAGGAGAAGCAAGATAGGAAGAGATGTGCTAAAAGTGAATGAATTGTATAATAAAGAGAAACACTGTGAGTATGAGGCTAGTGTGAGGAATGTAGTGAAAGAGAAAGTGGAGGAGGGAGTAAAAGAAGAATGGGGCTGTTTCAAGGAGGAAGGTATGAAGTGTGCTGAGGTAGTGCGCAGAAGGAAACTAACTGGTGGAAGTAAAAGGAAAAGTCGTAAATGGTGGAATGAGCAGGTGAGGGCAATAGTGGTTGAAAAGAAAAAGGCTTTTGAAGTATGATTGCAGGTAGGTAATGCAGAGGTGCATGAAAGGTATTGTGTAAAAAGGAGGTTAGCGAAGCGCATGGTGAGAGAGGCAAAGAGAGAAGCGGATGTAAGGTGGAGCAGCTGCTTGTTGTGATTACCTAATTGTGATTACCTAATTGTGTTTACGGGAAAGAGCCCAAAGCTCGTATCTTCCCGTCTCCTGATCGGTTCCATTTTAGACTTAGTGATACTTATCATACCTGTCCTTAAAACTATGGATTGAGATAGCATTAACTACCTCCTCGCTTAGCGAATTCCAATTATCAACTACTCTTACACTGAAAAAGTATTTCCTTACATCCTGCAAAGAAGTTTTCTTACGAAGCTTCAAACTATGACCTCTAGTTCTAGAGCCAGCCATATCAAAATATCGATCCCTATCCACTCTATCATAACCATGAAGGAATTTAAAGACTGTCACCATATCCCCCCTCACTCTTCTAGCTTCGAGTGATGGTAAGTCTAATTCCCTCAGACTCTCATCATAACTGAGATTGCGTATTTCTGGCACCAGTTTCGTGGCATGTCTTTGAACTTTTTCAAGCTTAGCTATGTGCTTTTTCAAGTGCGGATTCCAAAAGGGGGCTGCATATTCGAGTTTTGGCCTCACATAGGTTACATAAATATTTCTGAACATTTCCTTGTCCATGTGCCTGAAGGCTACCCTTACATTTGATAAGAATGCATATGCTGCCCTTACTATGCCATTTATATGTATTTTTGGAGACAAATCTGCCAGTATGTTTACTTCTAGATCTCTCTCATTTTTTGTCTCTTGAAGTTGTACTCCAGCCACTGAGTAGTCAAGCTTGGGCCTTCTTGCACTTGTACCCATTCTCATTACCTTACATTTTGAAGTATTGAATTTCATTAGCCACTTTTCTGACCACTCATGCAGATTATTTAGATCCTCCTGAAGTTCTCTACCATTGTTCTCGTTTTTTACTTTCTTCACAATCTTTGCATCATCTGCAAACATATTCATGAATGAATTTACACACTCTGGTAGGTCATTTACATATACAAGGAACAAAAGTGGCCCTAAAACTGAACCCTGTGGAACTCCACTACTAACTCTTCTCCATTCAGGCACTGAGTGTCTTACTCTTACCCTCTGTTCCCTTCCTTCTAAGTAAGTTTTTATCCATTCCAAAATATTTCCACCTATTCTAGCCATTGATTGCAGCTTCCTAATAAGTCTCCCATGTGGAACAGTGTCAAACGCTTTCTGGAAGTCTAGGAATATGCAATCTGCCCAGCCCTCTCTTTCCTGTAAGATTTTGCCTTACCTCATCATAAAATTCTAATAAGTTTGTTACTGTTGATCTACCTTCTCTGAAGCCATGTTGCCTCACTGATAAAAAGTTGAAGGATTCCAAGTGAAGAGAGATATGTTTCCTTAGTAGTTTCTCCATAACTTTGCAAACTATGCTGGTCAAGGAAACTGGTCTATAGTTCAGAGCCGTATCCCTCCTTCCCTTTTTGAAGATAGGTATCACATTTGCTTGTTTCCAGCATCTTGGAATCTCCCCCAACAGTGACTCCTTAAATATGATACTTAGTGCCACTGATATTGTGCTTGCACATTTTTTAAGCACATGAGGGGATATGTCATCAGGACCTGTAGCCTTATGAACATCTAAATCCATCAGCGCTTTGCATACCTCTGTGGCTGTAAGGTTGATGTTCTCTAATACCGGCCCTTGAGCTTCTATCACTGCAATCTGAGGGGGTGGGGTATTTTCTACTGTAAATACTGACTGAAACTCCTTGTTCAATTCTTTGCAGATCTCTTCATCCGTCTCAGTGATGCTTCCATCCGCTCTCTTTAGCCTTAAAACCTGTTCTTTTACCTTCAGTTTTCCTCTGATACAGCTGTGGAAAAGCTTGGGATTTTCTTTAGCCTTCCTGGTGATGTCCCTCTCATAGTCTCTCTCTGCCTCTCTCCTTTTACTTAGGTAGTCATTTCTTGCTCTTTTGTAGGTTTGCCAGGCATTTATCTTTTTTCTCCTCCTATACCTTTTCCAGCATTTGTCTCTCCACTCCTTAGCTCTTTTACACCCATTATCGAACCATTTCTCTCTGGCATGAATTACACCTACTTTGGTGACAGGTATGCAGCAATCTACTATCTTCCCATATTTCTCACAAAAGATGTCATACATTTCTTGTACAGATTTGTTGTAAAATAAGGTTCTCCAGTCAATAACTGCAAAAAGCTCATTCATTTTGATGTAATCTCCTTTCGGATAGTTCCTCCTCATGTCCTCAGTGCCTCTACTCTCAGGAAGAATATCTTCAATGATATACTCCATCAACAACACACAGTGGTTACTCTTTCCAATTGGAGGTTCATACTCAATATTTTCAATATCCAACACATTATCTGTGAACACTAGATCAAGTAGTGATGGCTCTTCCCCACCCCAGGCCCTCGTTGGTTCCATTACATGTTGGTGTAGGAAATTCCCTTGTACGCAATCTAGGAATCTTGCCCCGAATGAGTCCTCACCACTGTGTGGGTCAAGATTTATCCAATCTATCTCTTTATGATTAAAGTCTCCCATAATCAAAATCCTACATTTTTTTTCCCATGCCATGTTAACAACTGAGTTTATGGCTTCAATAGTACCTATATGACTTTCCTCATAAACTTCAAGCCTATTTTGGTTCCTGGTGGGTTGTATACAACAGTTATTATAATGCTCTCTGACCCAGTATTTATGCGAGCAACAAGAAATTCCTTGAACTCACTTTCTTTAGCCAAGTTTATTTCTTCAACTTGAATCCTTTCACTTATGGGCAGTGCTATCCCTCCACCAGTCCTCTCAGATCTTTCAACCCTTAGTATTCTGAAGCCCTTAGGAAAAACTGTGACACTGTTTATGTCCTCACTCAACTTAGTCTCTGTAATTGCTACTATATCTGCCTTACTGTTGTGAATCCTATCTTTTAATTCTACTGCCTTATCAGCTAATCCATCAGCATTTGTGTATAACAATCTTAATGAGGCCCCATCCCCTGATCTTCTGTCATTATCTTCTTTATCTCCCCTTTGTCTGGAAGAACTCTGTAACAAAAATTTTTCTTCTCTTCTTCATTTCTTTCATCATTTAACCTTCTTGCCTCTTGCAACAAGTTTTTGATCTTTCCCATCTCTTCCTGTGTTCTGTATCGTCTAATGAACACTTCTTTGAATTCTTGAAGGTCTTTTAGACTTTTTTTTCTCAACAATATTTCCCTACATGTTTCCCCTCTCTCAAAGGTTACTTTTGTTGGTCTCGGCTTTCCTTCCCTCGAATATTTACCTAGTTGGTGTATGTTTACAATATCCTCAGGACCACAAACTACTCCAAACTTTCTTATCAGGTCTACAACCCTAGCTTTATTTTCTTCAAGTCTCCCCTGCCATGTTGGCTCCTGGGATTCACTTATGCCTGAGATTACCACTGTCTTCTCCTTATCAAGTGCCTGTCTGATGAGTGGGTTTGCCCTTTCCATCACAACGTCTTTCATTTTTTCGATTACTGTCTCTTTATAGTCAACTGTTTGTATGTTTTCCAGTGCCACCACCTTTACAGCCTCTTTTACTGCCACATTCCCCTTTAGTGCATCAGCAAAGGAAGTTTTCATGGCATCATTTTCCATATTCATCTCCTGGAACTCTTTTCTGAACTGTTCAATGTTTTCCTTAATCTGGACATTCCAAGCAGCAATCTCGTCTCTCTCAGAAGAGAGCAGTGAACTAACATCTAATTCCTTTAGGCTGTCATTCAGCTGTTCGTTTTTATCTTCTTGTTTAGAAATTCTAGATTCTAGTTGACTCTTTTCCCCTTCCAGCTTCTTTATTCTTTTTTCTAGTTCCTTTCTCTCCTGCCCTTGTGCTTTATTTGCTTCCTCCAAAGATCTTATTTGCTCTCTGAGTGTTTCATTCTCTTTTATTTCTCCATCCATATTCCGAATTTTATCATCAAGGCTTATAACCATTGCCTCTAAATTCTTGATTTTCTGTTTAAGTCCCCTAATGGCTACCCCTCCTACCGACCCATGGATGGGAGAGGTTTGGGACAGAGATGGCATCATTTTTATGTTCTCCCTCTCACAGAATATAGGAAAAAAAAAAACAGCAACTTTTAATTAAGCTTCACACAGAATTTTTATATCTCCATATAAGTGCTATTTAGTGACTCAGTTTATCTCTTTTCTGGTAACACACATCTTAACTTAAAAACTTGACCATGGTAATTTAAGGATAAAAAGAAAAAGAAAAACAAAAGGCAAACCTGAAGGAAAATTCGAATTTGTGTCTAAGGTGGCACCCACCTGTTTCTGCTATATATTCTTCCTAACTGATAAACTCACTTGCTAACCAAGATATGTTATCACAGGATTAGACTTTACATTTAACTCAATATATATACAAAATAAGGAAAGGTGAGTGTGGTAGGGAGAAGAGGGTGAAAGGAGCAGATAGGTAATTGCTAGTAGATGAAAGAAAGGTGAGAGAGATGGGCTGAATATTTCAAGGACCTGCTAGATGATGATGATAGAGAAGCAGAGATAGTGGCTGTGGGAAATGAATGGAGAATGCCAATGCTAGGTGATGAGAATGATAGAGAAATAAGAAAAGAGGAGCAATGAAAGCAGGTAAAGCACCATGGATAGAAGGGTGTCATGTTGAATGCTTGTCAAGGGATAGGAAGGGCTTAGTAGAATGGATGGTTAGGTTATTGAACATATGCTTCAGGAACGGGAGGGTCCCAGTAGATTGAAGGAGTGCATGTATAGTTCCACTTTACAAAGGGAAAGGAGATAAGTATGAGTGTAGTAGATTTAGAGGAATTAGCTTGTTGAGTGTAGTTGGTAAGGTAATTTGGAAGAGTGTTAACCGAAAGAATTAGGAAAGGTACTGATATATTGATTGGGGAAGAAAATTGTGGGGTCAGGAGAGGAAGAGGATGTGTGGATCAGGTGTTTGTGGTAAGACAGGTTTGTGAGAAGTTCTTGGAGAAAGGTAGGGACACTTTTTGGGCTTTTATGGGCTTAGAGAAAGCATATGACAGGGTAGCTAGAGAAGGGTTGAGGAGTGTGTTGTGATTGTATGAAATAAGTGGAATTTTGGTGAATGCAATGAAGAAATTTTACATGAATAGTAGAGCATGTGTGAGAGTTGGGAATGGTATGAGTGATTGGTTTGAGGTGCATGTAGGTTTACGTCAAGGTTGTGCAATGTCGCCATGGTTGTTTAATGTGCATATGGATGAAGTGGTAAGGGAAGTAAATGAAAGAGTACTAGACAGAGGCTTGAAACTAGTGGGTGAGGATGGAAAGTTGTGGAAAATGAATCAGTTACTATTTACAGACGATACTGTACTTGTGGCTGATACTGAGAATGAATTGAATCATCTGGTGACTGAGTTTGTTAGTGTGTGTCAAAGAAGGAAGTTGCTGGTGAATATTGGTAAAATTAAAGTCATGAGATGCACGAGGAGTGTTAATTTTGGCAGATTGAATGTAGGAGTGAATGAGGAGTTGCTTGCAGAAGTTGAGAGTTTTAAGTATCTGGGGTCGTATGTACCAAGGAGTGGACGAGTGGATGTAAGGTAAATCACAGAGTGAAGGAAGCAAATAGATGTCTAGGTGGGTTGAAAAGTGTGATGAGAAATAGATATTTGGGAACGAATGCATAGAGAAGGATATATGAAGGTGTGATTATGCCGACATCATTGCATAGAGCAGAGACCTGGAATGCAAGAGAAGATGAAGGAAACAAGTAGAATGTAATTGAGATGAGGTACTTGAGAAGTATGATTGATGTATCTAGAATAGATAGAGTAAGAAATGAGGATGTCATGCAAAGAACAGGTGTTGAAAGGAAGCTGTCTGATAGGTTAGATCAGAGAGTGTTGAGTTGGTTTGGACACAAGGAAAGGCTGAGTGATGAACGAACAGTGAAGAGAGGGTGGAGTGCAGAAGTGACTGTAGTAAGGTCAAGGGGGAGACCTAGAATGAGACGGATGGATGGTGTGGAAAGGGCATTGGTTACACGTGGAATGTCAGTGGAACAGGGAAGAGTGCGTGCAAGAGATAGGAATGAATGGAGGAAGATTGTGCATAGATTACGTGGGCCAAAGGGATTTCTCGCACCTGCTATCTCAGTGAAATGTGATGGACGGGTGTGAGGGGAGTTGCCATGTGATGAAGCGGTGGGGGTAAATCAGCTGCAGCTGTCGGGTCTCATTGTAGAATATCCTTGCCTGCCTACCTTGTGGGTGACCCAAGCAGGATGGAAGGGAAGAAACGTGGCAACCCTTCATCCCCAAGGAGCTAAGAGGGGTGGTTGATGTATGTGTGGATTTTGGTGAATTCGCATTTCATGGCTCGACCCCTCCCTTACTAGAGGGAGTTAGGCAATGTGTATATGTATGTATGTATGCTTCCTCAGCGAATTCCAATTATCAGTTATTTTAATAATAAAAAGTACTTTCATCCTGCAAAGAAGTATTTTTTAAGAAGCATAAAACAATGACCTCTACTTCCCAAGGCAATTTATATCAAAACATTACTCTATATTTAGTCTGTTAAAACCATAAAAGAATTTAAAAACCGTTTCCATATCCTCCTATTTCTTCTAGCATTGAGTGATGGTGATGCTAACTCCCTCACCCTTTCCTCAAAACTGAGATCACATATGTCTGTCGCCAGTTTCGTAGCATGTTTTTTTTTATGATTTCTGCTATTTATTTATATGTTTTATCAAGTGAGGATTCCAGAAGGTTGCTGCATTTTCATATGTCACTTAAGTGTTTTTGAACATTTCCTTGTTCATATGTGTAGAGGCTACTCACCCTTATGTTTGCTGGGAAACCATATGCTGTCTTCAGTATAACATTTATATTCGCCTCCGGAGACAAATCTTCCAATACATTTACCCTTATATGTTATTCCTTCTCAGATTCTTGAAGCTCCTCTCTTGATATTATGGTGGCAAGCCACTGTAACTTGCGACGAGAGTTCGAGTCCCCTGAAGGTCACAAAATTTGTCGTGGACGATAGTATTTAAATATTTATATATATATATATATATATATATATATATATATATATATATATATATATATATATATATATATATATATATACATATATATATATATATATATATATATATATATATATATATATATATATATATATATATATGTATATATATATATATATATATATATATATATATATATATATATATATATATATATATATATATATATATATATATATATATATATATATATATATATATATATATATATATATATATATATATATATATATATATATATATATATATATATATATATATATATATATTGTTGTTGTTGTTGTTCCGGTTTTACGTCACGGACTACCTTTTCTACCAAGGGCTAGGATGGTTGCCTTCTTGCGAAGGACTTGTTTTGGCAGATGTAATCGTTACCTTGAGTGCATGCCCTTGCTAACCTCAGACCATGACGGGGCGCGAACCCTCGACCTGACGCCTCAGAGTAGCGGACGCTACCGATTGAGCCACGGTGACTATCTATATATATATATATATATATAAATATATATATATATATATATATATATATATATATATATATATATATATATATATATATATATATATATATATATGCGTGATTACCTAATTGTGCTTACGGGAAAGAGCCCAAAGCTCGTATCTTCCCGTCTCCTGATCGGTTCCATTTTAGACTTAGTGATACTTATCATACCTGTCCTTAAAACTATGGACTAAGATAGCATTAACTACCTCCTCGCTTAGCCAATTCCAATTATCAACTACTCTTACACTGAAAAAGTATTTCCTTACATCCTGCAAAGAAGTTTTCTTACGAAGCTTCAAACTATGACCTCTAGTTCTAGAGCCAGCCATATCAAAATATCGATCCCTATCCACTCTATCATAACCATGAAGGAATTTAAAGACTGTCACCATATCCCCCCTCACTCTTCTAGCTTCGAGTGATGGTAAGTCTAATTCCCTCAGCCTCTCATCATAACTGAGATTGCGTATTTCTGGCACCAGTTTCGTGGCATGTCTTTGAACTTTTTCAAGCTTAGCTATGTGCTTTTTCAAGTGCGGATTCCAAAAGGGGGCTGCATATTCGAGTTTTGGCCTCACATAGGTTACATAAATATTTCTGAACATTTCCTTGTCCATGTGCCTGAAGGCTACCCTTACATTTGATAAGAATGCATATGCTGCCCTTACTATGCCATTTATATGTATTTCTGGAGACAAATCTGCCAGTATGTTTACTCCTAGATCTCTCTCATTTTCTGTCTCTTGAAGTTGTACTCCAGCCACCGAGTAGTCAAGCTTGGGCCTTCTTGCACTTGTACCCATTCTCATTACCTTACATTTTGAAGTATTGAATTTCATTAGCCACTTTTCTGACCACTCATGCAGATTATTTAGATCCTCCTGAAGTTCTCTACCATTGTTCTCGTTTTTTACTTTCTTCACAATCTTTGCATCATCTGCAAACATATTCATGAATGAATTTACAGACTCTGGTAGGTCATTTACATATACAAGGAACAAAAGTGGCCCTAAAACTGAACCCTGTGGAACTCCACTACTAACTCTTCTCCATTCAGACACTGAGTGTCTTACTCTAACCCTCTGTTCCCTTCCTTCTAAGTAAGTTTTTATCCATTCCAAAACATTTCCACCTATTCTAGCTATTGATTGCAGCTTCCTAATAAGTCCCCCATGTGGTGTGTGTGTGTGTGTGTGTGTGGTGTGTGTGTGTGTGTGTGTGTGTGTGTGTGTGATTACCTAATTGTGTTTACGGGAAAGAGCCCAAAGCTCGTATCTTCCCGTCTCCTGATCGGTTCCATTTTTAGACTTAGTGATACTTATCATACCTGTCCTTAAAACTATGGATTGAGGTAGCATTAACTACCTCCTCGCTTAGCGAATTCCAATTATCAACTACTCTTACACTGAAAAAGTATTTCCTTACATCCTGCAAACAAGTTTTCTTCCGAAGCTTCAAACTATGACCTCTAGTTCTAGAGCCAGCCATATCGAAATATCGATCCCTATCCACTCTATCATAACCATGAAGGAATTTAAAGACTGTCACCATATCCCCCCTTACTCTTCTAGCTTCGAGTGATGGCAAGTCTAATTCCCTCAGCCTCTCATCATAACCGAGATTGCGTATTTCTGGCACCAGTTTCGTGGCATGTCTTTGAACTTTTTCAAGCTTAGCTATGTGCTTTTTCAAGTGCGGATTCCAAAAGGGGGCTGCATATTCGAGTTTTGGCCTCACATAGGTTACATAAATATTTCTGAACATTTCCTTGTCCATGTGCCTGAAGGCTACCCTTACATTTGATAAGAATGCATATGTGTGTGTGTGTGTGTGTGTGTGTGTGTGTGTGTGTGATTACCTAATTGTGCTTATATACCTCCTCGCTTTGCGAATTCCAATTATCAACTACTCTTACACTAAAAAAGTAATTCTTTACCTCTTGCAAAGAAGTTTATTTACGAAGTTTCAAACTATGACCTCTAGTTCTAGAGCCAGCCATATCAAAATATCGATCCCTATCCACTCTATCATAACCATGATGGAATTTAAAGACTATCACCATATCCTAGCCATACACAGAACAGCGTTAGATGCGTTTATGAAATCCATTTGTGTCTCTAGCTAACTAACAATATGGTATCCTAAGTTTACACTGTTTAAAGGGGGGTTTACACGGTCAAGCGGTTGATCGAACGCGATTCGACAGACAAGTGTTTGAAGTAATGTTCGAACGTGTGAACGGGGTATTTGGTTGTCGAACACTTTTGTCGAACGTGTTCGACAACCAAATACCCCGTTCACACGTTCAAACATCACTTCAAACACTTGTCTGTCGAACCGCGAACGACGAACCGTTTGACCGTGTAAACCGCCCTTAAGAAATCGGGCTATAGTCTTGACATGTTTCAAACTAAAAAATACTAAATGAAAGGAATGATGAAAGATTCATAAAAAACTAGTCTATGAAACAGATTCTGAAAACTACATTTCATACATCATCAACTGCTAAACAAGTCTCTATTAAAGCTTCACTTTTATATACTTTTTCTTTGAATGAAGGACGAATTGCATTATTTTCCCTAACTGCAGTCATCTCTGTCAGTGCTTCTGGATTTTTCTTTCAGCTTTTTCACTAGTATTTTCTAAGTAGCAGTTTTTTTGTTCCTTTGGAAATAGTTTTTTTACATTTCATTCCAAAGACATTGGTGTCCAAGCCACAGGTCAATAAATTGATGATAAAATATTACCCAATTATTCACTCATCGCAACAAGAGCACCAGAGATGTCATCATAACGTAGGCGCAAAGACTGATGTAAAAACATCACACCTCTCCATACACACTCAAACTAGACTTGTGCAGTGCTGGTAACCACAAGTGGATTTACAGGAAACAACTTTGTTGCGGTTTACGTCACGGACTCCCTTTTCTACCAAGGGGTAGGACGGTTGCCTTCTTGCGAAGGACTTGTTTTGGCAGATGTAATCGTTACCCTGAGTGCATGCCCTTGCTAACCTCAGATCGTGACGGGGCGCAAACCCTCGACCTGACGCCTCAGAGTCGCGGACGCTACCGCTTGAACCACGGTGACTACTGGATTTACAGGAAACAACTAGATTTACAGGAAACAACTATATTAGCATATTACATATCCAAATAATACCCGTAAACATGCACAAGCCACTTTGGGCAGTGCACATTAACCTTTTAGCTGAGTGCAATTTGACCTTAAGACCATCTCCACAATTTAGTAATGGAACAATAGTCCATGGCGCTTAAAGGATTTCTGGCCATTCTGGGAAGCTTTGATGACGCAAAGAGTGAAAGCGAGGTTGCACATATAATTCTCTGTGAAATAACAACGTTTGCAAAGAACATTAAACTTTTCAAACCTTTAATTTGTCCAGGGAAACTTGTGAAGTATGAATGGTAAAAAGATATATATATATATATATATATATATATATATATATATATATATATATATATATATATATATATATATATATAAATATATATATATATATATATATATATATATATATATATATATATATATATATATATATATATATATATATATATATATATATATATATATATATATATATATATATATATATATATATATATATATATATATATATATATATATATATATATATATATATATATATATATATATATATATATATATAATTAGACGGACAGACATATATCCATGGCTATATAATATCATCGAAACTACTGTCAGTACAATATGCTTTAGCAGTACTTTTTTTTTTTTTCTAATGTGATGGAAAGAACGTAAGTAAGTCCTTAAAGAAAGTTTTGTAGACGGATTAATCTATATATAAAACTTCTCTCTTATTGCGCTCTGCGATTCGATAATTGCCAGATTTATTGAGCAAAAAAAAAAAAAAAATCTATCTATAAAATTGAACTCTCTCTCTCTCTCTCTCTCTCTCTCTCTCTCTCTCTCTCTCTCTCTCTCTCTCTCTCTCTCTCTCTCTCTCTCTCTCTCTCTCTCTCATGGTCCAGTAGCAATGGGGGCCAACGCCATACCGGATTTCCACCAACCTGGATTCATTTCCGTGCAACAGTAAGATTCTCTTTGCTCTTCGCTCTTTTTGTATCTTTTCGATGAAATATTTCAAAATGCATCACACAATATACGGATTATTTCATCTTAATATTATGTAATGACTTCTTGCAAAATAATAACAAATATTAAGTACACTTCCAGATCTTTAGATTCTAGCAGAAGTTATTAATGTCCATCAAAATCTACAAGCCATTTCCTAGTTAAGTTTTGATCTGCATAAATAGGATGAGGCCATCAAAGCGATGTGATATTTTTAGAGAAATTATGGCCACTTTTAAGTATTACATCTCTATTAATATGCACACTGGCCAATAACATGTGTACGTACGCATGTACTAGATAAGGCGCGTATGTACAAAATATGCATGTCAGTACATAAACATGTATTACAACCCTATTAATACCTGACTGACTAATATCATGAGTATATACCTATGTACTAAACGTACATGTGTACTAAATATGTATGACTATTCATAAACATGTATTACAACCCTATTAATACCTGACTGCCCAATAGCATACGTACATACCTATGTACCAAACGTACATGTGTACTAAATATGTATAACTATTCATAAACATGTATTACAACCCTATTAATACGTGACTGCCCAATATCATACGTACATACCTATGTACTAATCGTACATGTGTACTAAATATGTATGACTATTCATAAACATGTATTACAACCCTATTAATACCTGACTGCCCAATAGCATACGTACATACCTATGTACCAAACGTACATGTGTACTAAATATGTATAACTATTCATAAACATGTATTACAACCCTATTAATACGTGACTGCCCAATATCATACGTACATACCTATGTACTAATCATACATGTGTACTAAATATGTATGACTATTCATAAACATTTATTACAACCCTATTAATACGTGACTGCTCAATATCATACGTACATACCTATGACTAAACGTACATGTGTACTAAATATGTATGACTATTCATAAACATGTATTACAACCCTATTAATACCTGACTGCCCAATATCATACGTACATACCTATGTACTAAATAACGTACATATGTACTAAATATTTATGCCAATACATACATATGTATTGCAACCCTATTAATACCTAACTGACCTATATCATACGTACATACGCATGTACTAAATAATGTACATGTGTACTAAATATGTATGTCAATATCTGCATGTGTATTACAGCCCTATTAATACCTGACTGACCAATATCATACGTACATACGCATGTACTAAATAACGTACATATGTACTAAATATATATGTCAATGCATACATATGTATTACATACCTATTAATATGCAGACTGATCAACAACATGCGTTCATATATATGTACTAAATAAAGTACATATGTACTAAATATGTACATCCATACATATGTACTAAATAAGGAGACAAGCAACGCATATGGCAGTTCTCTTCAATGGATCAGAGGATACATTGCTTAGTTCCTTTTTCTAGAGATACTTTGTGAGAAGAGGGAGAGACTAGTGGTGTCCCTGCATCATACCTCGTATTACCTCAGCAGGTGTCTTGAGAGTGTTTTAAGAAGAAAGTTATAATTTCCCATCACCAGCCTTTTATTAAACATTATCGAATTCATACATACAAATACACATATCTATCCTCTTCTTCTCAGCTTTAACCCATTTTCATATGGGGTCGCCGTTGTGAATGAGTCGTCTCCATCTATTTCTGTTCTGTGCTTCATTTTCATCAATGACTGATTATGAACTGCCCAATTGGGTAAATAAGTGCTGGAAAAAGCCCGAAACATTACCTAGATTTCGCAGAAAAGAGTTCATGAAATTATAAATACTGTTCAATATAGTGGCGGTCAGCAACGAATAAAAATATACTTCAAAATATTATTTTATCACTTTTATATGTATGTGATTACCTAATTGTGATTACCTAATTGTGCTTACG
>JAXCGZ010013278.1:7500-10000 GCA_037179515.1 Halocaridina rubra | reverse complement strand
AGGTAAGAGGTTAGATAGGGCATTCATTCCGGGTAAAGGTTACACTTGCCAAAATCAGTCATTCGTAAGAGGGCAACGTCCTAGATCCCAGTAGAATAGGGAGTCCGTGACGTAAAATCGATCACAAAGAGATCTACAGGGTGTCCACAAAGTCTGGGTACATAGGAAATTTCACTATGCAGACCTATTCAATCGAGTTTAACTGAATTTTGTAAAGCGCATCAAATTATGCATTGAAAATGATGGAAATCATATTGAAAATATTATTTATTAACATTAGATTTAAATAAAATTGTTTTGTTTTAAAAGTAAGTATGTGTTGATCTCCTGTGTACCCAGACGAAGTCTGGGTACACAGGAGATTAACACATACTTTTAAAACAAAATTTTATTTAAATCTAATGTTAATAAATAATATTTTCAAATATGATTTCCATCATTTTCAATGCATAATTTGATGCGCTTTACAAAATTAAGGTGAACTCGATTGAATAGGTCTGCATAGTGAAATTTCCTATGTACCCAGACTTTGTGGACACCCTGTATAATATTACATGGGTGGGACACGTGCCATGCATTGGCACTGACAGATATGCTTGAAAGGTCATTATGACACACTTGCTCATGAGAATTTTATATAAACAATAAAATGATTTGATTTTAGTTTTTAAATGAGGGATAAACAAATAACTATAATATAATTAGTATCGTGAGCTTCATATGTGCATTCAAAGAAAACTAAAAAAAAAAACACAAAGATAAAAATATATTTGCATTTTAATACTGGATGTACTGTTAATATATAAGGAATGTACGCTAGCATCATCATCATTAGGCGAATCCAGGTAAAAAGTCACAGGAAAAATGTCACAGGTAAAAAAAGTCATGGGTTAAAAAGTCACAGGTAAAAAAGGTCACAGGTAAAACAAGTCACAGGTAAAACAAGTCACAGGTAATAAAGTCACAGGCAAAAAAGTCACAGGTAAAAAAAAGTCACAGGTAAAAATTCACAGGTAAAAAAGTCACAGGTAAAAAAGTCATACGCAAAAAGTCACAGATAAAAAAGTCACAGGTAAAAAGTCACAGGTAAAGCAAGTCACAGGTAAAAAAGTCACAGGTAAAAAAGTCACAGGCAAAAAAGTCACATAAAAAGTCACAGGTAAAACGTCACAGGTAAAACAAGTCACAGGTAAAGAAGTCACAGATAAAGAGTCACAGGTAAAAAAGTCACAGGTAAAAATCACAGCTCAAAAGTCACAGGTAAAAAAGTCACAGGTAAAAAAAGTCATAGGTAAAAAAAACAGGTAAAAAGTCACAGGTAAAAAGTTACAGGTAAAAAAGTCACAGGTAAACAAACCAGTTACAAGTAAAAAGTCTAACCTAGCCTAACCTAACTTAACCTAACCTAACCTAACCCAACCTAACTTAAGCCAAACTTAACTCAACCTAACCTAACCAAAGCTTCGAATTTTTACCTGTGACTTTTTTTTCGTGTGACTTTATTACCGGCCACTCATTAGGCAACCTCATGATAGTCCAGAACATCACATCTCATCATTGCTTCATAGCGCTCTGATTCTTATCCAAAAGATCTTTATTGCAATTACACTAATAAGAATTCTTATCGATAAAATCCCACGTGAGTTGAAACAGACATTTCACCAGAACAGGTTCGATTAGATCTCAAGGCCTTGCCTTCAGATTTCTCTTCTTTCTAATATATATTATGTCGCATGAGCTGAAAAAAAATGGATTTTTACTGGTCTTGCAATCAGTTGGAAACGATGCTAAAAATACAGTATATTGGAACCAACCAAGTGGTTAAGAGATACAGCATATTGGAACCAATCAAGTGGTTAAGAGATATTGTATCTAAAAATCATTATCTCCATGTGATTGTGAAACGATAAGAAATATTAGTTAGATAATGAATGCTGTTAAGATATGCTTGCCTCATCTCTATCAAGATGTATGGTAGTAGAAAGTTGCAAAAAACAAACAAGAAAATAGATGAATTAGGAAATACATAGATTAAACAGACAAAATAATGAATAAACAAAATCAAGATCTGCCGTAAAGACTATTCGTAATGAATTAAAGAAAACATGAATTAAACCATGAATAAATTAAAACCAAAACCAAAACATATGATAGATAAAAACACTAACATAAGAAGCTGTTCATAACAAGAACGACACAGTAAAAATGGCGGTTTATGTCTTTTCTCAGTGAATTCCAAAGACAATGGATAACAGTGACAATGTACATACAATATAGAAGTCACAAATAGTAATATAACAATGGCTATATTAAAAGTGAGAATTTCCTGCAACACTAGAACAGTATTTTCTAAAAAAAAAAAAAATTCTCAAGTGAAAGGTGTAGAAGTATTGTTTTACCTCTCTCTCTCTCTCTCTCTCTCTCTCTCTCTCTCTCTCTCCTCTCTCTCTCTCTCTCTCTCTCTCTCTCTCTCTCTCTCCCTCTCTCTCTCTCTCTCTCT
>JAXCGZ010013278.1:0-2500 GCA_037179515.1 Halocaridina rubra | reverse complement strand
TGTTTCTCTCTCTCTCTCTCTTTCTCTCTTTCTCCATACTCTCCAGCTACAAAATATAATATATAATAAAAAATCCATCTGTATTTGAATGATCTCTCTTTTATTGTTATTGCAAAAAAACAGCCCTGGAACTTAATGAGGATTACATACTTCTGCACATCCAACAAGGGATCCAATGTTCTATTTTCTTTCGTGGTTCATAAAGTACGATATTTTTTTCGCTGGAACCTCTAGCTTAGACTTAGGCCCGATTTCTCAAACAGTGTAAACCTAGAATACCATATTGTTAGTTAGCTAGACACACACAAATGGATTTCATAAACGCATCTGATGCAGTTCTAAGTATGGCTAGGATCCCAGGCCTGATTTCTTAAATAGTGTAAACCTAGGATACCATATTGTTAGTTAGCTAAACACACACAAATGGATTTCATAAACGCATCTGACGTGGTTCTGTGTATGGCTAGGATCCCGTACGGGATCTTATAATGGCCCGATTTCTTAAACAGTGTAAACCTAGGATACCATATTGTTAGTTAGCTAGACACACACAAATGGAATTCATAAACACATCTGACGCAGTTCTGTGTATGGCTAGGATCCCATACGGGACCCTAGTCATACACAGAACTGCGTCAGATGCGTTTATGAAATCCATTTGTGTGTGTCTAGCTAACTAACAATATGGTATCCTAGATTTATACTGTTTAAGAAGTCGGGCCTGGGATCAAAGCCATACACAGAACCGTGTCAGATGCGTTTAGGAAATCCATTTGCGTGTGTCTAGCTAACTAACAATAATAATAATAATAATAATAATAATAATAATAATGCTTTATTTCCAACATACATTGGGTATTCAAATATGGGTGTACAATTAAAATTTACAAGTAAAATCTTCCTTTAAGAGTAACTTCTTAAGATTATATTTAAAAGTATACACTGAACCAGCATTTTTTAGTTCTCTGGGAAGCTGATTATATAAATGAGGTCCACGAATGTTTATATCTCTTGAGCCAATATCAGTTTTAGACCTTCGTACTAATAAATCTTCCCCTTGACGGGTAGTTAACCCGGTAACTGAGCTTACTGTAGAAAAATTATACAAGCAATCAGGAATATTGTTTCTTAGTATATTAAAAACAAAGGTACATATATCAAAAACATATTTATCTCTAATCTTTATCCATTCTAGATCTTTTAAAACAGGAGAGATGTGCTCGTATTTTCTTACATTGCCAACAGCCACTCGTGCTGCAAAGTTTTGTAACTTTTGTATTCTTTGTAATTGAGTCTTATTTGTACATCCCCAAACTTTGAGACAGTAATTAATTAAACTCATAGCTAAGGACTGGACAATTATTATACGAGTTGATGTTTCAAATGAGTCTTTTACCCTATTTAGATATATTAGAGTACCCATTACTTTTTTATAAATTTCATCTATATGCATTTCAAAATTCATGTAACGGTCAAAATAGACACCTAGGTTCTTTACCGAGTTCATTGGCTTAATGATATTACCGTTAAAATTTATATGAAGATTGTCATCAACTTCTGATAATAATTGTCTGGATCCGATAAGAATAGATTGGGTTTTAGTTTCATTAAGTAACAGACCATTTTTTAGAAAGTAACGTTTAGCCATATACAATATTTCTTCTGCTCTACGAATAATATTTTCTAAATCATTAATTTCTCCTTCAATTAAGATTTGAGTATCGTCAGCATATTGAATGACATAACAGTTAGGTAAATATTTTACTAGATCGTTTACATATATTAGAAAAAGTATAGGTCCTAGGATCGATCCCTGAGGGACCCCAAACAATACCTTCTTGGAACTTGAAACTGTATCTTTTATTCTGACTGACTGGTAGCGGTTTTTTAAATAGTTCTCGAACCAGCTTGGGTCAATGTTCATTTTTTTGCATTTTTCTAATAATATACTATGGTTTACACTATCAAAAGCTTTAGAAAGATCGAGTAGTAGTAGCAATGATATTTTCTTATTATCTATATTTTTGTATATTTCATCTGATATTTTCAATAAGGCAGTTTCAGTTGATAATTTTGGCCTGAAACCGTGTTGACTTTTTGCAATAAGTTTATTTTTTTCAAGAAACTCACTTAACTGATTTGCAACAATCTTTTCAAGTATCTTTGATAAAATTGGTAGTAAAGAGATTGGTCTATAGTTAGAGACGTCGTCAGGATTTCCATTTTTAAAACCAGGAATTACATGGGGATTTTTCCATAAATCTGGGTAGATATTGGTAACTATGGAAGTATTGATTATTACCGTCAGATAATAAGCTATTACAAATAATGAATCTCTAATAAAACGAAAACAAATTCCATCTGATCCATATGCATTAGAGTCTTTCAGATTTTTTATTACTAAGATTACTGTATTACAATCTACTGTAGTAGGGTTAAAGACATCAGTACTTCTATTGAATGCACTATGTTCTTCCAAATTTACATTATTATTATTATT
>JAXCGZ010013277.1:72500-168727 GCA_037179515.1 Halocaridina rubra | reverse complement strand
TATATATATATATATATATATATATATATATATATATATATATATATATATATATATATATATATATATATATATATATATATATATTCAATAAAGTCAAAGATGTAATTCACAAATACTACAAAAATATTGCTGTAGTAAAGATTTTAATTATTTTTTCACTGCATAACTTATACATATATCATGCTACTTTTAGCATATATGTTCATTATATATCATTTTGCAAGAATATGCACAAGTCTTTCTACATTTAACATGCGATACAGATGCAGACATTTTTCTATATATCACATGCATTTAAAGAGTTCTGTGTAATGCAAACTGCTTACACTTCAGTTTTACTGTTATCATTCAAGACAATTCAAACAACATTGCTACCTAAATGTCAAAAATCTTTTAAGTTACAATGAGTGATATCCTGTCTACAGTGCCACTGCCTTCATTCCAATGATAGCAAAACGATGACATCATATCTATGTACAACGCCAAAGACAGTCAGTTTAATTTCATAGACAAAGTGACCCACGCAACCAATTCCAACATGAGGACATCAACACTACAGAGAAGCCAAACAAAACCACAGAGCTATACTATGCACATATACCTGGAATGCTGAGGAGCTGTTAAGACTCTATGAACAAAACTTCATTCACCTACGTACAAAGAAACTCTAAATACAAGACGTAACCGAAACAGAATCAACATGCACAGCAAATGCCCATAACAGATTCGTTCATCAAATACCAGCTTGAGCAAGAAAGACGAGTTGATCATGTCTCATCTCATCAATACAATTCATACATACTGCGTGTGTCAATGAAGAACACTTTATATACATATGAATATTTCACAGCTATATGTATATATGTATCTACAGTAAATACGCAAGGATACATTGCTACAAATCCTTTGTTTCTGTCTTTCAGACGGGTTGTGCTATAGCGACATGAACTATGGAGTGCATATTCCACATCACGGGCCAAAATAAGTATACTCCATTTTCTACCCTATTATCTACATAAGCATGAAAACAACTGCACCTCTTTACAAGATTATAAAATTAACTGGAAAAAACTCTCAATACGGCAGACACAAGATCTACACACATCGATTTAACTAACAAATAGAAAGGAATTCTTTAGAGTCGTCAGTCCGTGAATAATAAACAAAAGTAGCACCATAAACCACCAGAAGGACATCAGAGTACACCAGGTCTGAAGAATCAGTTTATTCCCAATTACACAGATGACAACTTTTGAGATATGAGTTATGAATTAAAGTTCACAAATAGCAATATATGTATCATCACCAGAGGCTCATACATCTTATACATAGCTTGAAAACTTACAGATTTTGAGGAAGAGAAAACCTGTTCAGCTTCCGAGGAAATGTCCTCCTCAGAGCTAGCACATTCTCCATATCAATCAAGAAAAACTTCATTGAATGACACTGAGAGCTATGAAATTTTTTCAGACATCGACAGTAATCCAGAAAACAGCACAGGAGATTTTACAACCCAGTCAACTTCTAGAAAACCAAGTGGGAGCTCTCTGAGAGGGTCACAATTCCAACAAAACATCCCAGACATTCAAGTTGATGTACCAAGTGATGGAACTGATGGACATTATTCAAGAAAATCAAGCAATTCATCTGGATCAGATTTTAACAGTAGATTTGAGGCATATCCTCAGATACAGAGGGAATCATCACTTGAATTACAAGACAATATATTACCAATGGAATCTGACTACATGCCTTCAAATAACAAAGAACAAATTATCTCTTCTTCTTTTCCCACCATATCATCATTACCAGACCTTTACACTTTTATGAAAGCTCCTAGGGATGACTCAGAGTCTAATTCACCAACAAAATCCATGCATGGTCCATCGATTCTAATTTCTCAGCCTGAAAACAGTCATGAGCAAATAAGAGACGAAATTTCTATTAAAGAGGAATTATCTACATTTAGATCAGATTCACCAAATCTACCAATGTCAGAATCAACAGCACAAGTAAGGGCAGAGTCACCTAAACGAGGTGGTTATATCACACCTGAGAGGAAAGAATCAACAGCACAAATAAGGGCAGAGTCACCTAAACGAGGTGGTTACATCACACCTGAGAGGAAATTAAGTCTATTAAGTGATTCACCATTAGACAGAAGCCGCCGAAAGTCTGTTTCAGAGTTAGCCCCATTCTTGGAGACAAAAAAATCTATAACTCATTTGACACCCACGATGCAGAGACGCATTTCAGTTTTTGAGGCAACGCCAGATATTCAAGAGAATCAGGGGACTGCAGCACTGGAAGACATGCACAATATGGAAAAATATAATTCTCTGTTAGGTACCACACCAAATTTGGAACGCAGACGTTCTATAAGGGAAGAAGTACTGGAACTTGAACGTCGCTACATGTCTACAGAGGAAACATCAGAATCTGATCATCACAGACAATCAACGATTGATATTCCGACTCCTGAACGACGCAAATCTATTAGAGAGGAAATACTTCACTTTGAACGTCAAAGCTCACAGACAGATGATACACCAGGAATCAAAAGACGGAGATCTAAAGACGAATTTCCTAAAACTCGCCGCAGAAGTTCTGCGAAGAGTACTGATTCTGAAGTAAGTGAAGACATGATTACGGAAGAAGATACTAACATTCAAGAAAAGAGACAGTCACTTAAGAAAAAGATTCTTGACCTTGAACGTCGAAAGTCAATCCATATGGAGGATGGTCTACTAAAAAGCACTGCAAATGACGAAATATCTGAGCCATATATTAACAAATTTGATGAAAACAAAGAGTCCAGCTATAGAGGCCTAACTGACAGTGATGAGGATGTTTCGCTATGGTCAGTATTACAAGAAGAATATGGAGAAAGAGCAAATACCAAAGAACAGGAAATGAATGATGGAGACTTACTTATGTCAAAGAATGTACCAGATATTCAAGTACACGAAGATGATGATACTACTGGTGAAAAAGATGAGTCCAATGACCAAGCTGATGATCAATACCTTAAATCAATAGCACCATACCTCAAATATCGTAAATCCATCTCAGCCCTTGAGCCTTATCTTCATTTTCAAAATGAAGCCTCTGAGTTTAGCACAGAGCTACGGGATCAGCTGGCAAAAAATGAAAAATCTGCCCTAAATAAGCAAAACGAAGACACAGAAAACAGTAATGCATCAAAGAGCGACTCAGATTCTGATCTAGATACTCAATGGATAGTACATGAAATTACACCAAACCTTGGCTACAACAAAAATATTGCAGATATAGTAGCCAGTAAATCCCAACAGGGTTCATGTAACAATGAACCAGCATTAATAGATTTCAGGAAATCATCAATCCAAGAGTATAGTGAAGCCATAATGGAAAACACAAGCACGCACTCAAGAAAATCAAGTACATATTCTATAGGCGATGATGTTCCTCAGCTCGACAGACTAATGCCTGCACATACATACATTTCTCCACGCCATTCAATATCAGCCAAAGGTTTGCAGAGATCCTATTTTGAAGATGAGAGTGATAAGTTATATAGAGATAGTATTCTAGAGGGTAAGGAGTCTTCGCAACAGTCTCTCTCAAGTGCAAATGATTTCGTGTCACCTACTGTTATATACAAGGACACATATCCCAGGGGATCAGAATCTGAACCAATCGATGGATATGCTAAATTTGAGGTAGCAACACTCACTGACGCATCTCCTGCAACAATAAGCTCTCCAAGACCATCAATATCAATCGATCAAGAGAGATTCCAAAGGCCGTTTATAACAACTGAAGTAGAAATACCTCAGAGGGAATCAGTCTCAAATGATGCAACATCACCAAGAGACACAGTGACTTACCATGATGAAATATCACCAAAAGGATCATTTCTACTAGAAGGGGAAAAATCACCAAGATCATCAATATCATTTAATAAAGATGTATCTCCTAGAGGTTCTTTATCATTCTCAAGAGAATTATCACCAAGAGGATCACTTCACCTTGAAGGTGAAAAGTATCCAAGAGGATCTATTTCAAGTACTGGAGACAGATCTCGTAGAAGCTCCATGCCAATAGAACAAAAATCTCCAAGAACATCTGTATCACTGGATGGAGAACCACAACAAAGCCCATCACTCACAACTGGTGTACAGATGTCTCCAAGAGGATCAATGTCTCTTGAAGCACAAAGATCTCCAAGATTATCTAAATCTAGCTTAGACGACATATCACCAAGGGCATCTATATCAGATAATGAGGAATTTTGTTACCCAGGATCAGCATACATGAAAGATGACAGAGCTCAGGATTTCACAAAAATGGAAGAAGAAAGAATTCTCACAGATTCATATGATTTACAAAAATCCCCAAGAGCATCACTCCTGCTAGAAAAAAAAACTTTACCTAGAGGATCAGTGTCTTATAGTTTAGAAAGATCCCCAAGGAATTCTGCAACAGATGAGGTGGTACCATCTCCAAGGCTGTCTGTATCATCTGAAACAAGAACCTCTCCAAGACCATCAATATCAATGGATAAAGTGAGATCCCAAAGACCTTCCATATCAAAAGAGGTAGAGACACCTCAGAAGGAATCAGACTCAATTGATGCAACATCACCAAGTGGGTCAGTGACTTATTACGATGAAATGCCTCCAAGAGAATCATTTCTACTTGAAGGGAATAAATCACCAAGAGGGTCAACTTCAGTTAACAAAGACGTGTCTCCAAGAGGTTCTATATCATTTTCCAGAGAATTATCACCAAGAGGATCCCTTCACCTTGAAGGAGAAATGTCCCAAAGAGGATCCCTTCACCTTGAAGGGGAAAAGTCTCCAAGAGGATCTATTTCAAGTACTGGAGACCAATCTCCAAGAAACTCCTTGCCTATAGGAGAACAAAAATCTCCAAGATCATCTGTATCATTGAATGGAGAACCACCAAAAAGAACATTACTCACAACTGATGTACAGACATCTCCAAGGGAATCAGTGTCTCTTGAAGCACAAAAAATGCCGATATTGTCTAAATCTAACTTAGATGACATATCACCAGGGGAATATATATCAGATGATGAGGATATTCCTAAGCCATCATCATCTTATATGGTAGAAGAAAGAGCTATGAGGGATTTCACTTCAATGGAAGATGAAACAATTCTTGAACATTCATATGTCTTACAAAATTCCCCAAGACCATCACTTTTGATAGATAAAGAAACTTCTCCAAGAGGATCTATGTCTTATAGTTTACAAAGATCCCCAAGGCAGTCTATGACAGATGAAGTGGTACCATCTCCAAGACTGTCTGTATCATCTGAAAGAAGAACTTCTTCAAGACCTTCAATATCAATTGATCAAGAGAGATCCCCAAGGCCTTCTATATCAGCAGAAGTAGAGACACCTCGCAGGGAATCAATCTCAATTGATGCAAAATCACCAAGAGGCTCCGTGACTTATAACGATGAAATGTCTCCAAGAGGATCAGTTCTACTTGAAGAGGAAAAATCACCAAGAGGATCAGTTATACTAGAAAGGGAAAAATCACCAAGAGGATCAGTTCTACTAGAAGGGGAAAAATCACCTAGAGGATCATTTTCAATTAATAGAGATGTATCTCCTAGAGGTTCTTTATCATATTCCAGAGAACTTTCACCAAGAGGATCACTTCACCTTGATGGGGAAAATTTCCCAAGAGAATCACTACCCCTTGAAGGGGAAAAGTCTACAAGAGGATCTATTTCAAATACTGCAGACCAATATCCTAGAAGTTCCTTGCTGATAGAAGAACAAAAATCTCCAAGAACATCTATATCATTGCATGGAGAACCACAACAAAGACAATCACTCACAACTGGTGTACAGATGTCTCCAAGAGGATCAGTGTCTCTTGAAGCACAAATATCTCCGAGATTATCTAAATCTAGCTTACAAGACATATCGCAAGGGGAATATATATCAGATGATGAGGATATTCCTCAGCCAGCATCATCTTATATGGAAGAAGAAAGCTCTATGAGGGATTTCACTTCAATGGAAGACGAAAAAATTCTTGAACATTCATATGTCTTACAAAAATCTCCAAACGCATCGCTTTTGATAGATACAGAAACTTCTCCAAGAGGATCTATGTCTTATAGTTCAGAAAGATCCCCAAGGCATTCTATGACGGATGAAGTGGTACCATATCCAAGACAGTCAGTATCATCTGAAAGAAGAACTTCTTCAAGATCTTCAATATCAATTGATCAAGAGAGATCCCCAAGGCCTTCTATATCAGCAGAAGTAGAGACACCTCACAGGAAATCAATCTCAATTGATGCAACATCACCAAGAGGCTCCGTGTCTTATAACGATGAAATGTCTCCAAGAGGATCAGTTCTACTTGAAGGGGAAAAATCACCAAGAGGATCAGTTCTACTAGAAGGGGAAAAATCACCAAGAGGATCAGTTCTATTAGAAGGGGAAAAATCACCTAGAGGATCATTTTCAATTAATAGAGATGTAGCTCCTAGAGGTTCTTTATCATATTCCAGAGAATTATCACCAAGAGGATCACTTCACCTTGATGGGGAAAAGTTCGCAAGAGAATTACTACCTCTTGAAGGGGAAAAGTCTCCAAGAGGGTCTATTTCAAATACTGCAGACCAATATCCTAGAAGCTCCTTGCTGATAGAAGAACAAAATTCTCCAAAAACATCTGTATCAGTGGATGGAGAACCACAACAGAGACCATCACTCACAACTGGTGTACAGATGTCTCCAAGAGCATCAGTATCTCTTGAAGCACAAATATCTCCGAGATTATCTAAATCTAGCTTACAAGACATATCACAAGGGGAATATATATCAGATGATGAGGATATTCCTCAGCCAGCATCATCTTATATGGAAGAAGAAAGATCCCCAAGGCATTCTATGACGGATGAAGTGGTACCATCTCCAAGGCTGTCTGCATCATCTGAAAGAAGAACTTCTTCAAGACCTTCAATATCAATTGATCAAGAGAGATCCCCAAGGCCTTCTATATCAGCAGAAGTAGAGACACCTCACAGGGAATCAATCTCAATTGATGCAACATCACCAAGAGGCTCCGTGACTTATAACGATGAAATGTCTCCAAGAGGATCAGTTCTACTTGAAGGGGAAAAATCACCAAGAGGATCAGTTCTACTAGAAGGGGAAAAATCACCAAGAGGATCAGTTCTATTAGAAGGGGAAAAATCACCTAGAGGATCATTTTCAATTAATAGAGATGTATCTCCTAGAGGTTCTTTATCATATTCCAGAGAATTATCACCAGAGGATCACTTCACCTTGATGGGGAAACGTTCGCAAGAGAATTACTACCTCTTGAAGGGGAAAAGTCTCCAAGAGGATCTATTTCAAATACTGCAGACCAATATCCTAGAAGCTCCTTGCTGATAGAAGAACAAAAATCTCCAAGAACATCTGTATCAGTGGATGGAGAACCACAACAAAGACCATCACTCACAACTGGTGTACAGATGTCTCCAAGAGCATCAGTGTCTCTTGAAGCACAAATATCTCCGAGATTATCTAAATCTAGCTTACAAGACATATCACAAGGGGAATATATATCAGATGATGAGGGTATTCCTCAGCCAGCATCATCCTATATGGAAGAAGAAAGATCCCCAAGGCATTCTATGACGGATGAAGTGGTACCATATCCAAGACAGTCAGTATCATCTGAAAGAAGAACTTCTTCAAGATCTTCAATATCAATTGATCAAGAGAGATCCCCAAGGCCTTCTATATCAGCAGAAGTAGAGACACCTCACAGGAAATCAATCTCAATTGATGCAACATCACCAAGAGGCTCCGTGTCTTATAACGATGAAATGTCTCCAAGAGGATCAGTTCTACTTGAAGGGGAAAAATCACCAAGAGGATCAGTTCTACTAGAAGGGGAAAAATCACCAAGAGGATCAGTTCTATTAGAAGGGGAAAAATCACCTACAGGATCATTTTCAATTAATAGAGATGTAGCTCCTAGAGGTTCTTTATCATATTCCAGAGAATTATCACCAAGAGGATCACTTCACCTTGATGGGGAAAAGTTCGCAAGAGAATTACTACCTCTTGAAGGGGAAAAGTCTCCAAGAGGGTCTATTTCAAATACTGCAAACCAATATCCTAGAAGCTCCTTGCTGATAGAAGAACAAAATTCTCCAAAAACATCTGTATCAGTGGATGGAGAACCACAACAGAGACCATCACTCACAACTGGTGTACAGATGTCTCCAAGAGCATCAGTATCTCTTGAAGCACAAATATCTCCGAGATTATCTAAATCTAGCTTACAAGACATATCACAAGGGGAATATATATCAGATGATGAGGATATTCCTCAGCCAGCATCATCTTATATGGAAGAAGAAAGATCTATGAGGGATTTCACTTCACTGGAAGACAAAAGAATTCTTGAACATTCATATGTTTTACAAAAATCCCCAAGACCATCACTTTTGATAGATAAAGAAACTTCTCCAAGAGGATCTATGTCTTATAGTGTACAAAGATCCCCAAGGCATTCTATGACAGATGAAGTGGTACCATCTCCAAGGCTGTCTGCATCATCTGAAACAAGAACTTCTTCAAGACCTTCAATATCAATTGATCAAGAGATATCCCCAAGGCCTTCTATATCAGCGGAAGTAGAGACACCTCGCAGGGAATCAATCTCAATTGATGCAACATCACCAAGAGGCTCCGTGTCTTATAACGATGAAATGTCTCCAAGAGGATCAGTTCTACTTGAAGGGGAAAAATCACCAAGAGGATCAGTTCTACTAGAAGGGGTAAAATCACCAAGAGGATCAGTTCTATTAGAAGGGGAAAAATCACCTACAGGATCATTTTCAAATAATAGGGATGTATCTCCTAGAGGTTCTTTATCATATTCCAGAGAATTATCACCAAGAGGATCACTTCACCTTGATGGGGAAAAGTTCGCAAGAGAATTACTACCTCTTGAAGGGGAAAAGTCTACAAGAGGATCTATTTCAAATACTGCAGACCAATATCCTAGAAGCTCCTTGCTGATAGAAGAACAAATATCTCCAAGAACATCTGTATCAGTGGATGGAGAACCACAACAAAGACCATCACTCAAAACTGGTGTACAGATGTCTCCAAGATCATCAGTGTCTCTTGAAGCATATATATCTCCAAGATTATCAAAATCTAGCTTACAAGACATATCACAAGGGGAATATATATCAGATGATGAGGATATTCCTCAGACAGCATCGTCCTATATGGAAGAAGAAAGATCTATGAGGGATTTCACTTCAATGGAAGATGAAACTATTCTTGAACATTCATATGTCTTACAAAAATCTCCAAGAGAATCACTATTGATAGATAAAGAAACTTCTCCAAGAGGATCTATGTCTTATAGTGTACAAAGATCCCCAAGGCATTCTATGACAGATGAAGTGGTACCATCTCCAAGACTGTCTGTATCATCTGAAAGAAGAACTTCTTCAAGACCTTCAATATCAATTGATCAAGAGAGATCCCCAAGGCCTTCTATATCAGCAGATGTAGAAACACCTCACAGGGAATCAATCTCAATTGATGCAACATCACCAAGAGGCTCCGTGACTTATAACGTTGAAATGTCTCCAAGAGGATCAGTTCTACTTGAAGGGGAAAAATCACCAAGAGGATCAGTTCTACTAGAAGGGGTAAAATCACCAAGAGGATCAGTTCTATTAGAAGGGGAAAAATCACCTAGAGGATCATTTTCAATTAATAGAGATGTATCTCCTAGAGGTTCTTTATCATATTCCAGAGAATTATCACCAAGAGGATCACTTCACCTTGATGGGGAAAAGTTCGCAAGAGAATTACTACCCTTTGAAGGGGAAAAGTCTCCAAGAGGATCTATTTCAAATACTGCAGACCAATATCCTAGAAGCTCCTTGCTGATAGAAGAACAAAAATCTCCAAGAACATCTGTATCAGTGGATGGAGAACCACAACAAAGACCATCACTCACAACTGGTGTACAGATGTCTCCAAGAGGATCAGTGTCTCTTGAAGCACAAATATCTCCGAGATTATCTAAATCTAGCTTACAAGACATATCACCAGGGGAATATATATCAGATGATGAGGATATTCCTCAGCCAGCATCATCCTATAAGGAAGAAGAAAGATCTATGAGGGATTTCACTTCAATGGAAGATGAAACAATTCTTGAACATTCATATGTCTTACAAAAATCTCCTAAGAGAATCACTTTTGATAGATACTGAAACTTCTCCAAGAGGATCTATGTCTTATAGTGTACAAAGATCCCCAAGGCATTCTATGATAGATGAAGTGGTACCATCTCCAAGACTGTCTGTATCATCTGAAAGAAGAACTTCTTCAAGACCTTCAATATCAATTGATCAAGAGAGATCCCCAAGGCCTTCTATATCAGCAGATGTAGAGACACCTCACAGGGAATCAATCTCAATTGATGCAACATCACCAAGAGGCTCCGTGACTTATAACGTTGAAATGTCTCCAAGAGGATCAGTTCTACTTGAAGGGGAAAAATCACCAAGAGGATCAGTTCTACTAGGAGGGGTAAAATCACCAAGAGGATCAGTTCTATTAGAAGGGGAAAAATCACCTAGAGGATCATTTTCAATTAATAGAGATGTATCTCCTAGAGGTTCTTTATCATATTCCAGAGAATTATCACCAAGAGGATCACTTCACCTTGATGGGGAAAAGTTCGCAAGAGAATTACTACCTCTTGAAGGGGAAAAGTCTCCAAGAGGATCTATTTCAAATACTGCAGACCAATATCCTAGAAGCTCCTTGCTGATAGAAGAACAAAAATCTCCAAGAACATCTGTATCAGTGGATGGAGAACCACAACAAAGACAATCACTCACAACTGGTGTACAGATGACTCCAAGAGGATCAGTGTCTATTGAAGCACAAATATCTCCGAGATTATCTATATCTAGATTACAAGACATATCACCAGGGGAATATATATCAGATGATGAGGATATTCCTAAGCCAGCATTATCCTATATGGAAGAAGAAAGATCTATGAGGGATTTCACTTCAATGGAAGACGAAACAATTCTTGAACATTCATATGTCTTACAAAAATCCCCAAGAGAATCACTTTTGATAGATAAAGAAACTTCTCCAAGAGGATCTATGTCTTATAGTGTACAAAGATCCCCAAGGCATTCTATGACAGAAGAAGTGGTACCATCTCCAAGACTGTCTGTATCATCTGAAAGAAGAACTTCTTCAAGACCTTCAATATCAATTGATCAAGAGAGATCCCCAAGGCCTTCTATATCAGCAGAAGTAGAGACACCTCGCAGGGAATCAATCTCAAATGATGCAACATCACCAAGAGGCTCCCTGACTTATAACGATGAAATGTCTCCAAGAGGATCAGTTCTACTTGAAGGGGAAAAATCACCAAGAGGATCAGTTCTACTAGAAGGGGAAAAATCACCAAGAGGATCAGTTCTACTAGAAGGGGAAAAATCACCTAGAGGATCATTTTCAATTAACAGAGATGTATCTCCTAGAGGTTCTTTATCATATTCCAGAGAATTATCACCAAGAGGATCACTTCACCTTGATGGGGAAAAGTTCCCAAGAGAATTACTACCCCTTGAAGGGGAAAAGTCTCCAAAAGGATCTATTTCAAATACTGTAGACCAATATCCTAGAAGCTCCTTGCTGATAGAAGAACAAAAATCTCCAAGAACATCTGTATCAGTGGATGGAGAACCACAACAAAGACCATCACTCACAACTGGTGTACAGATGTCTCCAAGAGGATCAGTGTCTCTTGAAGCACAAATATCTCCGAGATTATCTAAATCTAGCTTACAAGACATATCACAAGGGGAATATATATCAGATGATGAGGATATTCCTCAGCCAGCATCATCTTATAAGGAAGAAGAAAGATCTATGAGGGATTTCACTTCAATGGAAGATGAAACAATTCTTGAACATTCATATGTCTTACAAAAATCCCCAAGAGAATCACTTTTGATAGATAAAGAAACTTCTCCAAGAGGATCTATGTCTTATAGTGTACAAAGATCCCCAAGGCATTCTATGACAGATGAAGTGGTACCATCTCCAAGACTGTCTGTATCATCTGAAAGAAGAACTTCTTCAAGACCTTCAATATCAATTGATCAAGAGATATCCCCAAGGCCTTCTATATCAGCAGAAGTAGAGACACCTCACAGGGAATCAATCTCAATTGATGCAAAATCACCAAGAGGCTCCGTGACTTATAACGATGAAATGTCTCCAAGAGGATCAGTTCTACTTGAAGGGGAAAAATCACCAAGAGGATCAGTTCTACTAGGAGGGGTAAAATCACCAAGAGGATCAGTTCTACTAGAAGGGGAAAAATCACCTAGAGGATCATTTTCAATTAACAGAGATGTATCTCCTAGAGGTTCTTTATCATATTCCAGAGAATTATCACCAAGAGGATCACTTCACCTTGATGGGGAAAAGTTCCCAAGAGAATTACTACCCTTTGAAGGGGAAAAGTCTCCAAGAGGATCTATTTCAAATACTGTAGACCAATATCCTAGAAGCTCCTTGCTGATAGAAGAACAAAAATCTCCAAGAACATCTGTATCAGGGGATGGAGAACCACAACAAAGACCATCACTCACAACTGGTGTACAGATGTCTCCAAGAGGATTAGTGTCTCTTGAAGCACAAATATCTCCGAGATTATCTAAATCTAGCTTACAAGACATATCACAAGGGGAATATATATCAGATGATGAGGATATTCCTCAGACAGCATCAACTTATATGGAAGAAGAAAGATCTATGAGGGATTTCACTTTAATGGAAGACGAAACAATTCTTGAACATTCATATGTCTTACAAAAATCCCCAAGACCATCACTTTTGATAGATACTGAAACTTCTCCAAGAGGATCTATGTCTTATAGTGTACAAAGATCCCCAAGGCATTCTATGACAGATGAAGTGGTACCATCTCCAAGACTGTCTGTATCATCTGAAAGAAGAACTTCTTCAAGACCTTCAATATCAATTGATCAAGAGATATCCCCAAGGCCTTCTATATCAGCAGAAGTAGAGACACCTCACAGGGAATCAATCTCAATTGATGCAAAATCACCAAGAGGCTCCGTGACTTATAACGATGAAATGTCTCCAAGAGGATCAGTTCTACTTGAAGGGGAAAAATCACCAAGAGGATCAGTTCTACTAGGAGGGGTAAAATCACCAAGAGGATCAGTTCTACTAGAAGGGGAAAAATCACCTAGAGGATCATTTTCAATTAACAGAGATGTATCTCCTAGAGGTTCTTTATCATATTCCAGAGAATTATCACCAAGAGGATCACTTCACCTTGATGGGGAAAAGTTCGCAAGAGAATTACTACCCTTTGAAGGGGAAAAGTCTCCAAGAGGATCTATTTCAAATACTGTAGACCAATATCCTAGAAGCTCCTTGCTGATAGAAGAACAAAAATCTTCAAGAACATCTGTATCAGGGGATGGAGAACCACAACAAAGACCATCACTCACAACTGGTGTGCAGATGTCTCCAAGAGGATTAGGGTCTCTTGAAGCACAAATATCTCCGAGATTATCTAAATCTAGCTTACAAGACATATCACAAGGGGAATATATATCAGATGATGAGGATATTCCTCAGACAGCATCAACTTATATGGAAGAAGAAAGATCTATGAGGGATTTCACTTCAATGGAAGACGAAACAATTCTTGAACATTCATATGTCTTACAAAAATCCCCAAGAGAATCACTTTTGATAGATACTGAAACTTCTCCAAGAGGATCTATGTCTTATAGTGTACAAAGATCCCCAAGGCATTCTATGACAGATGAAGTGGTACCATCTCCAAGACTGTCTGTATCATCTGAAAGAAGAACTTCTTCAAGACCTTCAATATCAATTGATCAAGAGAGATCCCCAAGGCCTTCTATATCAGCAGACGTAGAGACACCTCACAGGGAATCAATCTCAATTGATGCAACATCACCAAGAGGCTCCGTGACTTATAACGATGAAATGTCTCCAAGAGGATCACTTCACCTTGAAGAGGAAAAGTCTCCAAGAGGATCTATATCAAATAACGGAGACAGATCTCGTAGAAGCTCGCTGCTACTAGAAGAACAAAAATCTCCAAGAATATCTATATCAATGGATGAGGAACTCTCACAAAAAACATCACTCACAACTGGTGTACAGATATCTCCAGGGGGATCAGTGTCTCTTGAAACACTAAGATCTCCGAGATTATCAAGATCTCATCTAGATGACATATCACCAAAGACATCTACATCAACTGGAGAGGATATTCCTGAGCCTGAAAGACCACCACCAACTGTAATATATTCTAATGAGGACAAAACAACAGAGAAAACAGATAAAATACCTAGATCATTTGGCAGGGATATTCTAAACTTCTTCACCCGAAGATTAAGTCAAGCTAATGATGAGAACAAGGATGAAGTAGGTAAGGAGGCATCTTTACCAAGAGAATCTGTTTCAGAGGTGAATCAAATATCTCCAAGAGGGTCAATGGAAATATTTATTGATAGCAATCAAATTACCAGATCTAGAGAATCAGTTTCTGTCCAGTCTCTCCAAGAACTAACTGCAGAAGAGGGAGCAGCTGACGTATACAGCAAAGCAGTCCTTTTAGATGAGCATATTTACAATGATAAAACAATTCAGAATGACTCTTCACTGCCTGCATCAGTAGGAAACCCTCATATACCATCAAGAGATTCTCTTTCTGTTGATTATGATCACAAGTCTTTTGAATTTTTTATCTCTACAGGTCCGGCCAGCAGATCTTCACCCACACCAGTGGAAGACCCTCACCTTTCCCAAAAAATACCTGTTACAAATGATCAGAACCAAAATGCTGAGGTATACAGAGTAAGTGTAGTGCCTGACTCAGTTACACAACAGTCTTCGTATACCTCTACACACGGAGGCGTTGTTCCAGTCATACGGTATTCAAATGAAGATGGCGAAATGGAGGCACAATTACCAGGATCACCAGTAGACAATGAAGGTGAAATTGCCGTTGCAAATGACGTAAGACGAAAATCATTTGGTATGGAAGTGCTGGACTTTATATCTCGAAGGATAAGTGATGGTCAGCTTGAAGCTAGTAAAAATAAAGAAAATAGCGATGATCAATTGCCGAGTTCCCCAAGAGACTCTGTATCTGGATATAGTCATCTGTCACCAAGAGGATCTCTTGGGGCAGAGGAGGAGAACATATCTCCAAGACGTTCTGTCACTGAATATGAGATTGCAATTTCACCAAGAGGATCTTTGCCAGCTAACAAATCTCCAAGACAATCTGTAACTAATTTAGTGCAATCAAAATCACCCAGGGCTTCAGTAGCTGTAGAAGAAACACGCAGATCTTCAGTGAAATCTCTCTCTGATGCTGGAGAGAACGAATTCTCGATGCAATTACTAAATGTACCAGCAGATAGCAAGGAAACAAGACGAAAATCAATTGGTATGGAAGTAATGGAATTTATTACTCGAAGACTTAGTGGAATAAGTGATGATACCGATACAGTGGAAAATGAGGCTCTTCCCACAATTGATAATAAGGCTGTCTTAGATACAAAAATGACTTATGTCTCTGACAGAGACTCAGATACTGAAGAAGAATCAATGAGTGCAGTTTACGATTCACCAAGAGGATCTCTGCCCTATGAACAAAATGACATATATGCCGGGGAATCTAGTTATGGCAAGTCTTTAAAATCACCTAGACACTCTTTAAAGCTTGATCAAGTTCAGAAATCCCCAAGAGGTTCTGTGTCATTAAATGAGGCTGTGAATTTGCCTAGAATTTCTGTATCTAGTGAAGACGGTCAAAAATATCAAAGAGGAGCTAATTCTGAAAGCAATATACACAAATCACCAAGGGCCTCAATATCTAGAGAAGAAATACGAAGATCTTCTGTGGAATCTCTCTCAAATCAAGATATAGAGAAGGAACTCTCAGAGCAATTACTAAATGCACCTGAATATGCCAAGGAAGTAAGACGACAATCTATAGGTATGGATGTACTGGAATTTATTGCTAAAAGACTAAGTGGATCAAGCAATGAAAATGAGACACAATACAATGAAGATATTACCACATATGATGAGGCTGTCTTAGATACAAATGAAATGTATGTGACCAGGGGAGAATCAGAAATGGATAAAGAAGTAATTACTTCTGCTTATAAGTCACTCAGAAATTCAGTATCCACTGAAGACAATGACAGATACAGAAAACCTAGTTCAGATATGTCACTAAAATCACCAAGAGATTCTCTTAATCTAGACCAAGTTCTGATAACGACAGCTGACTTGATATCATTACATGAGGTAAGCAAGTCACGCAAAACTTCATTAACTACTAATGATGATCAACGTTCCAAGAGAGAATCTGTTACTGAATACAATATTCGTAAATCACCAAGGGCTTCAGTAACTGTAGAAGAAACAGACAACTCTACAGTGAAGTCTCTCTCTAACCCAGATGAAGAAAAAGAATTCTCAAAATCGGCATTATATGTGTCTGAAGATAGTGAGCAAACACGAAGAAAATCTATTGGGATTGAAGTACTGGAGTTTATTGCTCGAAGATTTGGTGCAGAAAACATTGAAAATGAAGAACTAAGCAGTGACGTTGTTACCACAATCAATAATGAGGCCAACAGAGGCTCAGCAATAGATGAAGAATCTGCCAGTCCTGTTAAAAGATCACCCAGGGAATCGGTATCAATAGAAGATATCAACAGATATAAATTAGATTCTCTGAATCTAGACCAAATTCAGAGATCTCCAAGAGGTTCTATGTCATTAAATGAGGCTTTACATTTGCCTAGAATTTCAGTATCCAGTGATGACAGTCTGAGATCTCAGAGAGATTCTAATTCTGAATACAATAATCGCAAATCACCTAGGCCCTCGGTATCTGAAGAAGAAATGCGCAGACCCTCTGTGGAATCTCTCTCAAATCAAGATATAGAAAAGGAACTCTCAGAGCAATTAGTAAATGCAACTGGATATGCTAAGGAAGCAAGACGACAATCTATTGGTATGGATGTACTTGAATTTATTGCTCGAAGACTTAGCACAGCAAGCAATGAAAATGAGACACAAAACAACGAAGACTATACCACAAATGATGAGGCTTTCATAAATATGAAAGAGATTTATGCATCCACCAAAGACTCGGACTTGGAAAAAGAATTGATTGCTTCTGCTTATAAGTCATCCAGAGGTTCAATATCAGCTGCAGACAATGACAGATACAGAAAACCTAGTTCAGATATGTCACTAAAATCACCAAGAGACTCTCTGAATATAGACCAAGAGCTTATAACCACAAAAGACTTGGAATCATTCAGTGAGGTAAGCAACTTACCTAGAGCTTCAATAACTACTGATGATGATCAAAGCTCCAGGAGAGAATCTGTTTCTGAATACAATATTCGTAAATCACCCAGGGTTTCAGTATCTGTAGAAGTACCACACAGAGATTCAGTGACATCCCTCTCAAACCAAAATGGCGAAAAAGAAATCTCAACAGCAGCAATATACATGCCTGAAGATAGCAATCAAACAAGACGAAAATCTATTGGATTAGAAGTAATGCAATTCATTGCTCGAAGATTTAGTGGAGGAAACGATGAAAATTATACACTAAGCAGAGACGTTTTATCTACATTTAATGATGAGGCCAACAAACAACCAGAAATGGAAGAAGAATCTATCAGTTCTGCTAAAATATCGCCCAGGGAATCAATATCAGCTGAAGATATCAACAGATATCAAAGAGATTCTCTGAATCTAGACCAGGTTCAGCTATCTCCAAGAGGTTCTGTGTCATTAAATGAAGTTGATGATCAAAGTTTCAAGAAAAGATCTGTTTCTGAAGTCAATATCCATAAATCTCCAAGGGCTTCAATAGCTGTAGCAGAAACACGCAGATCTTCAGTGAAATCTATCTCGAGCCAAGATAAGGAAAAAGAATTTTCAACACACATATTAAATCAATCTGGAAATGGCAAGGAGGCAAGTCGCAAGTCTATTGGCATGGATATTATGGAATTTATTACTCACAGATCAGAAGGATCAGACAGCGAATATGAGGGAGCAGAGAGAGAAGAAATTGATGGCGACAATGAATCATCAATAACATCTCAAGTAAACAATGAAGGTGTGAGACAGTCCCAGCCAAATGCATTTGCAAACATCCCAGAAATACGGTATCCAAACTCTGATGAAGATGAAATGGAATGTATTTCAGCATCTGCAACCAATGAACCTGCCAGGCGTAAATCATCCGGTATGGGCATACTTGATTTCTTAACCAGAAGATTTAGTAGATCAGCAGTGAGAGATGCAGCAGGTGATGAAGTAAATAAAAGCATGGCATCAGACATTAAGCCAACTCCACATCAAAATCTTATAGTTTCAATGCATGGCAGTCTCACTTCATCAACTGATGTAACATTTAATGGCGATTCAGAGATAATTCAGTATGATCAACGTCGTAAGTCAGTGAGTATGGATGCAATTGATCTTATGGTTCGCAGGTTCAGCAGCGAACCTATCCCTGATCACCAGTCCAAAAATATGTACAATGGAAATGATGAAACATCAGACACACCATATATACACAATACTACTGAAAATGCACTTCCTGTTTCTATAAAATTAGTAACAGATGAAGGGACAATAATTAAACCTGAGGAGGAGACAAGGAAAGAAATAAAACCTCAATCATTAGTAAAGGATATGCTTGGATTCTTAAACAGAAGATTAAGCGCAGATTCTCAGTCACAAGAAGAAAATCAGTCTCGAGGAATGGCCAATAAAGCAGAGACAATAAGCTCATCTGATCAAGATCAGACTAAAATAGCTGAGGAAGATGACTATAAATCAAAAAGCAAATCCTTATTTTCAGAAACAAGAGAGAGTTCCAAGAGGAGATCAGTATCATCAGTTTCAAATGATAACAGTGATATATCTCGCAGAGGATCTCAGGTTAATGAAGACTCAGAGGAAGACAGGACACACAGAAGATCTTTTGTTGTTGAGGAGGCCAGAAGATCACACAGAGGATCTCTTGTTGCAAGGGAAGACATATCACACAGAGGATCTATTAATTCAGTGGAAGACAGAAAGTCAAGCAAAGGATCTCTTGTTATTGAGGAAGACAAAGAATCAATCAGAGAATTAATTGATGCAGAAGAAAACAGAGCTCACAGTCAATCTCTTGTTCCTGAGGAGGCTAGATCACACAGGGGATCTCTTGTTATAAGGGAAGACAGCAGATCACACAGAGGATCTCTTGTTCCTGAGGAGGGCAGATCAAACAGGGGATCTCTTGTTGTTGGGGAAGACAGCAGATCACACAGAGGATCTTTTGTTTCTGAGGAGGCTAGAAGATCACACCGGGAATCTCTTGTTGCTGGAGAAGACACCAGATCACACAGAGGCTCTGTTGACTCAGAGGAAGGCAAAATATTAAAAAGAGGATATACTGATACAGTAGAAGACAGAAAATCAGCCAGAGGGTCTCTTGTTGTCGAGGAAGACACAAAATCACACAGGGGATCTCTTGCTGTTTGGGAAGGAGAATATATTGAATTAGAGGAGGACATGACACCACACAGAGGATCTCGTGTTCTTGAGGAAGTCGGAAGATCACACAGGGGATCTTTTGCTCTTGGGGAAGAAAAAACATCATGCAGAGGATCTACTGGTTTAGAGGAAGACAGAAGATCACAAAGATATATTGATACAGCAGAGGACAGGAAATCAAACAGAGGATCTCTTGTTGTTGAGGATGGCAGAAGATCACACAGAGAATCCATGGATTTAGAGGAAGATAGAAGATCACACAGAGGATCTATTGATGGAGTGGAAGACAGAAGATCATACAGGGGATCACTTGTTATTGAAGGAGACAGAAGATCACAAAGAGGATCCTTTGCTGTTGAGGAAGACAGCATACCATACATAGGATCAATTGATTCAGAGGGAGATAGAGAATCACAAAGAGGATCTCTTGTTCTTGAGGAAGCCAGAAGATCACACAGAGGATCTTTTGTTGCTGGGGAAGAGAGAAGATCACACCGAGGATCTATTGAATTAGAGGAATACAGAGCATATAGAGGATCCATCACTGCAATGGAAGACAGAAAATTAAGCACACAATCTGTTGCTGTTGACGAATACAAAACATCAAGCAGAGATTCTCTTGAAGAAGACAGATCTCGCAGACGATCTCTTGTTCTTGAGGAAGCCAGAAGATCGCACAGGGGATCTCTAGTTGCTGGAGAAGATAGAAGACCACTTAGAGGACCTACTGATTCTGAAGAAGACAGATCGCATAAAGGATCTCTTGTTCTTGAGGAAGCCAAAAGATCTCACAGGGGATCTCTTGTTGTTGGAGAAGACAGAAGATCACACAGAGGATCTATTGATTTAGAGGAAGATAGATCATACAGAGGATCTATTGATGCAATGGGAGACAGAAGATCTCTTGCTATGGAAGGAGACAGAAGATCACATAGAGGATCTCTTGCTGCTGAGGAAGAAAAAATAACAAAGAAAAAATCATTTGATTCAGAGGAAGACACAGAAATGCAAGGAGCAGCTCTTGTTTTTGAGGAAGCAAGAAGATCACACAGGGGATCTCTTGTTGCTGGGGAAGAGCGAAGATCACACAGAGGATCTACTGAATCTGAGGTATATAGATCACACAGAGGATCTGTCGATATATTAGAAGACAGGAAATCAAGCAGAGGATCTCTTATTAATGACGAAGACAAAGGATTAATCAGAGAATCAGTTGATTCAGAAGTAAACAGAAGATCACAGAGAGGATCTCTTGTTCCTGAAGAAGACAGAAGATCGCACAGGGAATCTCTTGTTGTTGGAGAAGACAGAATATCACATACAGGATCTACTGATATAGAGGAAGGCATATCACACAGAGGATATACTGATGCAGTAGAAGACAAAAAATCAAACAGAGGATCTATTGTAGTTGAGGGAGACAGAAGATCATACAGAGGCTCAATTGATTTAGAGGAAGATAGAAGATCAAAAAGAGGATCTACTGCTGCTGAGGAAGACAGAAAATCAAAGCGGGGATCTCTTGTTATTGAGAGAGGCATAATATCAAACAGAGGATCAGTTGACTTGGAGCAAGATAGACCACTACATAGAGGATCTATTAATGCAGTAGACGATAAAAAATCAAATAGAGGATCTCTTGCTGTTGAGGATTACAGACCGCAAATGGGATCTCTTGCTGCTGAGGAAGACAAAGCATTTATTGAATCAGAGGATGACAGAAGATCACGCAGAGGCTCTCTTATTGTTGAGGAAGAGAGGAGGTCACAAAGAGGCTCTCTTGATATTGAGAAAAATGTATCAAACAAAGGATTTCTTGCTGCTAATAACACAATATCTAACAGAGGCTCTACTGACGCAGGGGAAAACACAGAATATCTTGCCGTTGAGGAAGACAGAAGATCACACAGACGGTCTCTTGTTGCTGAGGAAGACAGATCAAGCAGGAGATCTGTTTCTGATGAAGATGACTGGAGATTGCAAAGGACTTCAGCATATGCAGAATATGGACAAACTATACCTAACCAGTTATTAACAGATAAGGAAGATGACACATCAGTGGCTGATAATTCATCTTTCTACAATAGCAAAATGTCAGTAAGCAATCTAAATGAAGACTACAGAAGACATTCATATAAACCTAGAGACTTGGACAAATCCATTCACTTGGCTCAACCCAATGCCATGTATCAATCATCACATTTCGAATCAGAATCAAGACAGCTGTCGAGCAATGACTACATCCCTTATGCGCAGAAAGTAACATTACAGCAGCAAGATAAACGAGAAATGTATTCTCAGAGGTCACTTAGCGAGGAAACTCCAGAAATTACAGATCCAGATACTGACAGCGGGTCAGAGCTTGATTTCGAATGGACCTTAAACGAAATAGAATCTGGTAGTCAGTCTCCAGAAACAATAATCGAATATCAGGCAAGCCTCGACAGTCTTACCATACAAAACAAAGAGCCAGCTACAAAGGATAACGAAGACAAGGAAAACGAAACACCAGATCTTTATGAAGCACTTTATGGTCATATTATGACTATCCTCACATTACCAGATCTGGGAGGTGAAGATGATGAAGTCTCTACCAAACATATTCCTGACATTATGTATAAATCGCAAATAAAAAACCTGAAATATGTTGAAATGTCTCAATCAAAAAATATTGCAGGCACTAAGTTACAAGTACCCAGGATGCCTGCACTAAACCCCAAAGATGCGACTAGAGAATGGACAACACTGGATGCCTTGCAAATCAATAAGAAGAAAAAGCCTATCGAGAGGTGAGAGAACTTTTGTAATATGAGGCAAAAAATTACCAGTATCAGTTTATTTACTTCCATTTTAAAATGATCTTGAAAACCACTCAGATTATTCCATTACAGTATTAGGAAAATCTTCCTTGTAATGGGGGTGTGACCGATGTAATACACTCACATCCTCCAGAGACCAAACATATCTCAAACACTCCTCTCAGCTCTTTTTCACCAAGGCACTGAGAGAATTTTTGGAGGCACGTTTGGTTTGAGGTAAATGTGTGTGCTTTGACTAGTCCATCCCCTTACAAGTAGTTTGTGGCCACTGTATGTAAGTATTAGAAAAATAGAAATAGAAATTCAGTAAAGTGAACTTCTAACTTTAAAATAGTACCCTCAAGCTGAAGTAAATGCTAACAACACTTGAATCTACATTTATGTTGATATGTAGACAATGTTTTTTTTAATGGCTACTGTTTAGCACTGTAACGCTCATTCTTTCAGCATAAACACCGTAACATTCTGCGGCTGTGGTTTCTTGGGAGTGTACCTGGTTGGTGCAGCAACTTATCTACAGCAACATGCTCCTCACTTGCTTAGAGGGAGACTGGCTGGGTCATCCGTGGGGTCACTCATAGCAGCTTGTATTGTGTGTGATATTCCACTAGAGGTAAGATATCTTCCATAATATTTGTGATCAGTGTTATTTCACAGACTCCCTTCTCTACTAAGGGCTAGGACGGTGCCTTCTTGCAAAGAAATTTGGTTTTGGCAAGTGTGATCTTTACAGTGAGTAATGCCCTTTCTAGCCTCAGACCGAGGTTGGATGCAAACTCTCGACCTGACGAATCAAAGTCGCTAGCATTACGACTCGAGGACGGTATATTCAGTGTCTTTTATTCTTTGATACTGAAAGCCAATATGCTCTCTTTTTATAAGCAGATTAGGAGACAAATATCCCCTATTATGCTATAATGTGTAGCACAGAGGTAAGAGCATTTGACTTTGTGAAGTGACAACCCCAATTTCGAGTCCACTGCAGGAGGTTAGGAAAGGCATCAGCCTTAATTCAAAGGTCAGAAGTTCAAGCATTCTGGGCTTAGTTTCAGAGTCATAAAGAACATGGATAAAATAATAAAAATTAAGGACAAATTCCAAAAATATGGGTGAGACAAAACTCCAATAGAGTACAATATAATACTTAAGCAGTGCAAGAAAAATCCTAGTCTTCTTCAACAAGGGAATGCAACTATAAGATATATATCAGCCAAGTTGATCTTATCTTGACCTATAGTAACTTTAGTTACCTTCACCCTTTAATCTACACAGCAGTTTGTAATCCATAGGGTTTCACAGCTTCATTAAAATATTGCATATACTGTATACAGCCTATAGGTTCTTTTCAGTCTACTAGTATACTCCTTTTATTAAAAGGTACAGTGCCTCTTTACTGTGATCCATATAATATGACTGTCACAAAATAATAACACAAATAAAATGGCTTTATACTGTGATCCACATAATATGATTGTTAAATAACAATAACACAAATATATCATGAACATATTTCCCAGGTATCAAGGCTTTTTCAATAGGATACAGTATTTCATTGTTAGGGAAAACTTATGTACTAAAAATTCTTCATTATGCAGCTTGTCCGCAAAAACCTGCTAGCTACAGCAAAACTTGCACAGGGTTACTTCATGGGGCCTTTCAACCCATTCTTCCCAGTTGAAGAACACGTCCTGAAGAATTTGCTCACGATGATACCTGAAGATGGACACAAAAGAGCCTCTGGCAGGCTCTTCCTCTCACTCACAAGAGCAACCACTTTAACAAACGAGGTAAGATATGATGATACTTAAATACGGACATAGAGGGAGCCTCTAGAAGGAACTTCCTCTCACTCACAAGAACAACCACTTTAACAAAAAAGGTAAGATACGATAATCCACTGACACAAAAGATCCTCATAAGAGAAATCACTTAAACAAACGACGCAGGATATGATGATGCATAAATATGGACATGGAAAAGGTTCTGAAATGTCCTTCCTCTATCTAACAAGAACAACCACTTTTAGAAAACAAGGTAAGACCTGGTGATACATAAACATGGACACCAAAAAGCCTCTGGAGGGCTCTTCCACCTACTTCGAGGAGAACCAACTAACTAAGATATGATCACATCTGAAGATGAACACAAAAGATTCTCTGGAAGTCTCTCCAGCAAGTAACTTCAACAAATAAGGTAAGATAAACCTTATACTTGAATGGACACAAAAGAAATCTGGAGGGCTCTCCTCTCTCTCTCTCTCTCTCTCATGAAAACAACTTAAAAGAACAAGACACGACAAATAATCCTATAAATGTGAAGTGTACCAGTATGATGATAATGCTTCTGCACATGGTACTTTACTGACACGTTAGTGCTTAAATGATTCACCAAGATGATTTTACCCATACATACAGGCTACAAGAATTTACCTTGAAGGCAAATCACAAGTCAATCAGATTTTCAGATACTTGGAGAAGAACTTCAAGAATCTGAGAATGAAGGGAGTCTTATGGTAATTATATCGGCGAATAAGTCTCCAGAAAGGCTTATAAATGGTTTTGTATAGGCAGCAAGTGCTTTCCTAGCAAACTAAAGGGTGGCTTTCAGGCATATGGACATGTTCAGAAATATTAAAGAGAGAGAGAGAGAGAGAGAGAGAGAGAGAGAGAGAGAGAGAGAGAGAGAGAGAGAGAGAGAGAGAGAGAGAGAGAGAGAGAGAGAGAGAGAGAGAGAGAGAGAGAGAGAGAATAAACTTCTTAATGTTCCTTGGCTTTTTTCAAATAGATGAAACATAAACGTAATATATATATATATATATATATATATATATATATATATATATATATATATATATATATATATATATATATATATATATATATATATATATATATATATATATATATATATATATATATATATATATATATATATATATATATATATATATATATATATATATATATATATATATATATATATATATATATATGGTAAAACCTGTAGCAACTATCAGCTGCAGAGGCTTTCTCTTTAAGACTATTCTTAAATCTCACATTTCACTTTTGGTCAGTTTAATAAATCAATCTATTGTTGCCTCTCCAGATTGTCAGTGAATACTCTTCAAGAGAGGAACTCATTCGAGCCATACTGTGTTGCTGTTTCCTGCCGTTCATATCTGGATTCACGGTTCCTATGTTCCAAGGTCGCAAGTAAGCATGGTTGTTGTGATTCTTTGCCATTTTGTTTCATTGTTAACCTATTTGGGTGGACGTACACAGGTTGAATCTGGGGAATTAGGGCTGGATGCCCTTCAAGACACCCCACGGTGGCTTCGCACACAGGTGTATCACTTCCCGAGTCAAGCGCTCTCACAATGCGCTACTAGAACTAGACATTTAGGTAATCACAAAAGTTGCATGACTGATACAGTTCTTATATAACATTTTAGAACACACATTGAAAGACTACTATTACTTTCCAATTATTTACTTTTGGAGGGAAATTTTCAGCTACAGACATATTTATGTAGAAAAACTATAAAAAATTCATAGGAAAATGTTCATTTAAGTACTATGCTCTCTAATTTGACACATACAAATAAAACGGCAACAATTCCCCTCGTAAGTAGAGTCCAAGCACACACATTCAGTAGAACCAAACACCATCCTTGGGTCATCCACAAGGTAATGGGTCAGCGTTGTCTGCTGTGAAGCCCAACGCCTGCACTGTACAATAGTCCTCTTCGTGCCTTTCTTAAAAATATAAATAAATAAAAATCAACAATCTGGAATCAATTATTAAAAAATTTATTAGACTATAACTGACAAAGTACGAAAAGGAAACTAACTGGAATTAGGGCGTGAAGGGCTAATGATTCAGTCCACACTTGAAAATTTGTTCTCTTGCCATAGAGCACCTGACTGAAGAGGTGAGGATGGGCAGGTTATATTGCAGCCTAGCTACTGCCCTATTTTTATTTTCTTTTTACTTGTCCCCACCCAGTTGGCTCAAGAGGAAATTGGTGTCATGTTATTTCAAAACTTTTTACAGCAAGGCTTGTTGCTTAGCTTATAATAATAATAATAATAATAATAAAAATAATAATAATAATTATAATAATAATAAAAATAATAACAATTTGATACATGTTTTAGGCACCACCATTAGTCCCCAGCTGGGGGTAAACAAATATAGATTGAAGATGGGGTAATAAGGCTTGGATGACCTTCCTATCGCCCCACCAAGGGCTCGAATGTGGGTCCATCATCTGCCCAGTCAAACACTCTCGATTTCACTATGGTGATTCCCAATAATAATAACTATAAAATTTATAATAACACTAATAATAATGTTGCGGAATATAAAATACTGCTCACTACTTGCATAAAATGCATGGAAAAACCGAAGTAGCCCAACAGTTAGAGCACTCAACTTTGGAAGTGACACACCCATATTCATCCTAACAGTGGGGTGTAAGGAAAGTCATGCAGATTTAATTCCCCAGCTCTGACATGTCTGCATCCATGCCAAGTCAATTGGGTATTAACAGTGACATAAAACCGCAAAAACAAACTTGCACAGAACTTATGAACAAGTCGTGTTTTGCCTACTTAACATATTTGCCTAGAAGATATAAATTTCTCAATATATCATTAACATAAATTTTTCACAGGTACATCGATGGAGGAATGAGCAACAACATGCCACTGAAAGGACCCAAGACTTTAACAATCAACGCTTTCTCCGGAACATTTGACGTCTGTCCGGATGATCCCGAGGGTAATAACCGTCCCCTCGCAACTGCCTTCAACCAGAGCATCAAAATGACAAACAGTAATTTTGTTAGGCTATTTCAAGCACTCCTTCCGCCGAAACCTGAGGAGTTGGATAAAAACTTCTATGCAGGTTATGCGGACGCTCAAAAATACTACCCTCCGGAAATGACTGAAATGAGAAATATCTAATTTGAACTCACTGTTTCCACATTATTTCAATACGTATTAAATGTCATTAAAAGGAGCTATACTCATTTCTGGTACTAGTACTGAAATTCTTATTGTAATAAGTACGTTTAACTAAATTTTTTTGCCTAGTCTTGCTAATTTTATAAAATACAGCTGGTAGAGGGATACTTTACAATCAAAAGACATGTTTGGAGACAAAAAGTTTAATGGGAAGAAAAGGCTAATATACCCTACTCCAATTTCAGATAAAAAAAAAAGTAATTTACGAAGTAATTTCTGTGAAAGCAGATTACGTTCAGCAACCTTAGCTGGAGAGGTTTAATTGCTAAAGGGATGACATATTGAAAGCTTCTATTGTTCATCACTATTACTATGCAATTATTGTTACGAGCGCTGTGGAAGAGCAGTGCTAGAGCGACTCAGTAAGAGATACTTCCATGTTCGATCCCACTATGGGGCGTAAGGCAGGGCATCCTGCCCTAATCCCCCAGTTTCAATCTTGAATGTGTCCATCACCTTACAAATGAGGATTAATGCACAAAATAAAAAAAATAAAAAAAATTTAATTGTTATTCCCCTATTTTCATTATTTGTAATGTAATATGTAATACTGTACCACTATCTTTACCGTATTAATTACTATATTAATGTGTGAGAATAAGTTCTAATTTTTAATTAACAGTAAAACTTTTATTAACATTGTAATTATTCATAAATTTAATGCTTGGAAGCTATGTTACGATTATTATCTCTTATGCTCTGTGTTTATGGTTTTATATAGGTACCAGTGTTCATTACTGAAATAAATTTATTCAAAATATAATTTTCTTCTTATTTTCCCAATTTAGCAATGCTTCATGTAACTGCACTGTCAAAATGAACTCTTCATTCATGATGTGTCATTGATACATTTCTGGGATCAATTCTAGAACAAGCAACAGATGACATTTATAAGTGCTTAAACTAGGACCAAGGTAAGAGACAGGTGCTTAATGTGGTATTGAGTCACATATTAGGTAAGGTTAGGGTATCCTAACCTGACTTCACTCCTAGATTCAGCACCTTAAAATGACATACTGGATCAATTCCAGGAAAGGCACCTGATGGTAATTTCAGGTAAATTTAAGTTAACCTAAGCTGATTTTAGTCCCAGATTAAGCACCTAACAATGACACCAGGTGCCTATTCTGAGACTGACCCAATTCTGTTAATAAAAATCTATTCCAAATTTACAAACTGTAGTTCTCTCTATAGTTGAAAATCAACTAACTGTGACTAAAACTTGACTGATTCGCAACCATCTCTTCATTTGAAACTTATCATGAATACATATACAGTATATGCGAAGGTTGAAAGCCAAGTCAAAGCACAAACCTAATCACAATAAGATTCACTTACCCCGTCCCTTACATCTGAGCACCTTAAGGTTAATGGTCGAAACTATTACTCCTTCCCCTCTTCCACAATTCTTGTCTCACACAAAATTAGCAGAGCACAGCTCATCTGCTGAGTGGACCAGCAAACGTAGCTGTTTTACTCTCACAAATACATCTGACATTTTCCTCCCACACCCACTTGTCCCATCGGGCTTCACTACTTAGGTGCGGGAAAAGCCATTGTCCCATCAAATCTCAATCGCTCCTCACTCATCCCATTTCTATTGTAAATTCTGTTTTCTGCTATGCTGATATGCTTCGTGTAGCATTTGCTCTCTCCAAAAATCAACCCACCTCATTCTTGATCTCCTTTCTTACTTCACTCTTACAATCCATGCTCTCTTCTCCAGTCTTTCTACATCACCTCCAAATTTCTTGCTCTCTCTATTTCTGACATGCCTATGATAATTCACAACCAATTCATCTCCATTATATACAATTAAATCCTCTCATCTTCAAAATGAGTTTCTGCTCTATAAAATGTCATAGGCATAATTTAATACTCCTTCATCCAAACTAGTCTTTGCAATCAATCCTAGATAATTACAGTGTTCCCCCCTATATCACGGTAGTTCGGTTCAGGGACCTGGCGCGAACCAGGAAAACCGCGATATAGGATCAGCCTTTAAAAAAAAAAAAAAAAAAAAAAATAGATGATTATGACACCAGGACAAGCCAAAAATGATAAAATAAAATGGCCTTTATCAGGCTGTAAAGAGAAACAGAGATGGAGAGTGTAATGACCTGTCAGATGTGAAGAGATTATAAAAGATGTGTAATGAATAAATATTCAGCTCTCTGCAGGGTTTACTATACCTCTGCATTACTTTCATGATGTCTATTCTAAAAATTCTCCTAGATCTTATTATTATTATTATTATTATTATTATTATTATTATTGGCAACAATAATTTTCCTCTGATGATGATTGGGGAGATTATTATTATTATTATTATTATCATTATTATTATTATTATTATTATCATCATTATTACTACGAATTCGTAATTAAACCATTATTTTTACTATAAATAATGTAGTTTTGGTTGAATGAACAAGAGTTACTTAAAGATTCTCTCTCTCTCTCTCCAACATTCTATTCTACCCAACCCCCCACACTCTCTTTGTCCCAGCCAACTAGGAAGGGGCACTTTACACAGTTATTAAAAGTAAATAAACCGACAGATGTACAAACAATGATGAGCCCTTAATAATGATAATAATGATGATGATGATAATAATCTCCACAATCATCATCAAAGGAAAATTATTGTTGCCAATGATAATAATAATAATAATAATAATAATAATAATAATAATAATATCTAAGCAGAATTATTGGAATAGACATCATGAAAGTAATGCAGAGGTATATTAAAACCCAGCAGAGAGCTGGATATTCATTACACATCTTTTATAATCCCTTCACATCTAACAGGTCATTACACTCTCCATCTCTGTTTCTCTTTACAACCTGATAAAGTCTGTTTTATTTTATAATTTTTTGGCCCATCCTGGTGTCACAATAATCTTTAAAAAGAAAAAAAAAATATTGCCAAAAAAAAACGCAATACAGTGAGAACGCGAACCAAGAAACGTGAATAACCGGGGGAACACTGTATTTCTTATCACACTTTTTATCCCACCAAGGCAATTAATCGCTCACCTCTTTAACTTACTTCCATTCACCACTACATCCAACTCCAGGTACTTAAAACTCTTCACTTCCAATCTTACATTTAACCTGCCACCATTAATATGAACTTGTTAATTCCTTTACTCACACATCCACACACAATACCAAATGTTTCAGGTTCTCATTAGAATCAGACACTAAAGCAGTTTCACCACAAATAGCAACTGATTCACTTCCTATAACCATCCATTCTAGGAACACAATGCTTACGCAAGCCTATAAATATCTCTAATCAATCACTACCACCATTCCTAACTCTCACATCCTCTTATTACATACAATCATAACACACTGCACAGCAATTCTCTAGCAACCCTGACATAAACTGTCTCCAAGTCCATGAATGAGAAACAACATCCTAATCTTATTTGTAATATTTCTCACACTCTGAATCTACACTCTTCTTCCCATATCACATTCTCAGTTCCTCTGATTATTTCTTCTAGTTATCTATAATAATTTTATTAATATATTGACATACCTTTCTCTTACATAACAGGACTACAACTGCACTCCTCCAATTAAACATAATCCTCCCTTCCCCAGAATACATTCAACAACCTCACCATTCATTTCACAAGTTCACTAAATCATGTTGAATGCAGAATAAAAACACCATTACTAAAAAATAGACATTAAAAATTATAAAAAAAAATTAAAAGAAAGAATAAATTAAATCCACGACACTAAGTAATAAAGTAGTAAAAATTATGGAAAAAGTAAATCATGGCTAATGACAAAAAATAAAATAATAGAGAGAGTGAAAATGAAAAATAGAAATGTAATACAGAAGCTCCCATACTTACAAACTACTGAGTTACAAACATTCACAGACATGAACAGAAACTTACCCATTATCTACCCATGTATTAATGTATGTATTACTGTACTGTACTGCATTATTACATTTTTATTACTGTATTAATATGCATTAATACTGTATACTTTATGTTTTATGTAGTAGTTAAGTGTCTTTAGCCAAAGTACTGTACAGTGCTGCACATGTATGTACTGTACAGCTCTTTTTTCTATCTAAACACAACTTATGAACAATTCTACTTACGAACGGACTTCTGGAACCTAACTCATTTGTAAGTTGGGGAGTGTCTGTAATGTCTAAATATACTGAAAACACAATAAAGTAGACTGAATGAATGGTACTCGAGGCTGTTCGTATGTATCATGATATTTTTGGGTCGAAAAAGAAACGAACAATTCAGGCAACACTCTGAATATTCTTGAAAAAATCAACGCCTCAAGCTACCCCGAGTGCTGTCTCTGCTAAAGACATTGAGGTCTCACAGAAATGCATGATTGGTCCAGACATGTACAGAGCATGAAATATGTTATTTTTTGTTTTTGTATTATGACAATAATGACCTAAGAAAATGATACTAAATGGGTTATGACAATGATAAACTCAGAAAATGCTACTAAGTAGGTTATGACAATGATGAACTAAGAAAATGGTGCCAAAAAATATGAAAAAAAAGACCAAAAAATGTAAACAAAATTGCATACTGTTATCATACACTACACTATACTAACCCGTGGTAATTTTCTCATATACAGTGGTGACCCCTACCCACAAATGCCTGTACCCATGAACAAAATTTTGAACAAATTTTGATCCCAACCCACAAACAAAATTCAACCCACGAACACATGTGTTAGCCAAGCCACCACATGTCAAACACCCTAGACACATAACAGTGGAAACGAAGGAAGAAATAATTTCTAAACATGAAAATGGGGTTTGCGTGTCCGATCTCGCCACATAATATAACATGCCGAAATCGACAATCTGTGCTATTTTAAAGAATAAAGAGATCTTTAAGGCAGCTGACGTGGCTAAGGGAATAATTATTTTAACGAAGAAAAGGTCACAAGTAATAGAAGAGGTAGAAAAATTATAATTGTTGTGGATAAATGAAAAACAGCAGCTTGGAGATGGTATTAGCAAGGCCATAATATGCGCTAAGGCTTTGCAAATCCACCATGATTTAGTAGCGAACTCTCCGAGTTCTAGTTGTGCTAAAGTTAAGGAATTTAAAGCCAGCAAAAGCTGGTTTGAACACTTTTGTTGCTGAACTTGGATTCATAGCGTCATTAGACATGGAGAGGCGGCAAGTTCCGACCAAAAAGCAGCAGATTCTTACGTAAAGAAATTCGCTAAATTTGTCAAGAATGTAGGTTATATCCCGCAACAAGTTTTTAATTTTGAAGAAATGGGACTCTTTTGGAAGAAAATGCCCAAAAGAACCTATATAACCAAAGAGGAGAAATCACTGCCTGGCCACAAACCAATGAAAGACAGGTTTACACTTTTATTGTGCCCTAATGCTAATGGGGACTGTAAGATCTAGCCTCTTTTAGTTTACCACTCTGAAAATCCCGTGTGTTTTTAAGCGCAATAACATGTTGAAGGCTACCCTTCCGGTAATGTGATCAAATCCAAAGGCTTGGGTCACGTGGATTTTATTCCTAGAGTGGTTGATTGAAGTGCTTGAGCTAGCAGTGAAAATATATCTAGAGGAAACTGATTTGCCCCTTAAGTGTCTCCGCATCATGGATAACGCTCCTGCCCATCCTCTAGGTGTGGAAGAAGATCTCGCTATACATTACGACTTCATTGAAGTAAAATTTCTGCCTCCCAACACCAATCTTATCCTCCAGCCCATGGACCAGCAGGTAATTTCTAAGTTTAAAAAGTTGTATACGAAGGGTCTTTTTGCCATGTTTCCAGGTCACCAATGACACGGATTTGACCCTTCGTGATTTCTGGAAAGATCACTTTAATATCCTCCACTGCATTATGTTGTATTGCTTGGTCCTTCTTTAACCTTCCTAGCATCATTTTCTTGGTTCATTATTGCTATACTCTATCCATCAACATTTTTATTAGTGCATTACAGGGGGGTTCTCAGTTTTCAATTTCCTCAACTTACGAAGATTCATAGCTACAGTGCATCTCCCATGATTATTTTGCTTCTTTTTTTATCATTTTTGGCCTGTATTATGTCTCCAAATTGTAAAACAGATTCTTCTCATGGCAGTGCTCTGAAACTCGGTAAATTGGTTTGCGACACATCTTGAGGAACAGAACTGTGATGTAAGTCAAGGTCCCCCTATTATAATACAAGAAAAACACATATTTTCTTACACTCTAAAATGCACTGGTTGGTCATGTTTGGCTGTTATAAGAGGCAAGACTCGGGGTAGCCTGAGGGTTTGATAACCTCATAGACGTGCTCAGCATTGTCTGAATTCTTATTATTATAACAGCATTATTATAATTATTATTGTTATCATTATTGTAACTACTATGCTTTAACCTTTAAACAAATAAGATACCAATGGATACAAGGCAAGTGTCATGACCAGATATACCATTCTAACCCTTTACATCAAAGTCACAGTCATGAAATCAAACAGTTGTAAGTCATCAACTTACTATATAATATAATATATAAATCGAGGTCCTCCTCAATATAAAAATTTACAACTGAAATCGAAGGGCATATAAGAAGTTCTAATATGTGGTTTTACTACATAAACAAATATACGGAATGAATTTACATGAAATTCATTGATGCACACATTATTTTTATGAAATAAAATCAGTTGTGAAATAGGACGTAAGACATAATGATATTGGAAAATGAAACCAACTTTATTTTTTCCTAAATCTTTATTGATTAGAGACAGATACGGATATATTTTTACATGATGACAGCGACAAAAGCTGATGAATTACTGCCTTTCTTTGCTGGTCACACTGAGACAGCTTCATTTTTATTGCTAAAAGCACACCTAAAGTTCTGTTAATATCAGCACTTGAATAATATTCATTACAAAAACTGAACACGATAAAATTGAGAAATTCTTTTTATTTAACCCAGCATATACTATGGGAGGGTTTTCTTCTCAACAGAAAGGACTATTTCCAAACATTACAGCCATCTAAGTAAGGTATATGTACAAAATAAACCGCATAGCAAAAAATGGCCAGAAATTACATTTTGCACCTTAAATACTCATTGACGAGTCTTTCGCTGATGTAACGAAGTAAAAAATATTTAGAGCGTACGCATATAAATAACCTAATGCGTAACATACTGAAAAAAGCGCAGACAAAAAGGCTTTCGCTAACGAGACGAGGAATAAACTTTTTAAAGCGTACGCATATAAATTACTTGATGCGTGACATACTGAAAAGGGCGCAGAAAAAACTCAAATGCGAAAAACATGGTCAAGCAAATGATCTACGCGTGTACATGTAAAAGCTTTGGCGCAAAGAACTGAAAATTTATTTACATTCTTCGGTGCGTGGAGAGCAGAAAAACTTAAAGAAACGAGACTGCAGTGGTATATACACTGCAGTTTGATACACGCTTTATTTGCCTGAAATAAAGTAACTAGTGAGAAAATCATAATAAACTAAAACATAACAAGTCTTCAGAAAAACTATCTACCCGAGCAATGCTAATCAGCAACGGGAAATTTGCCACAATATGGAACTTACCGCGTGTATATACACATATAAAAAGGTTGTAAATGCATAATAAACAATTGACATTCCAGAGTGCAAAAGCATAACTTATAGTCACATTATTTATCAAATATATCAAGAATCCAAAATATAAAAAGAAATATGCACTCAAAATGACTTCATGACATGTTCGTGCAATACACAAATAAAAATTCAACATAAATTAATAAAGGTAGTCAACATCTTGGCATCCTCGCTCATGAACAGAAATGATCCATAGGCAAATGTAAATATAGTAGTTCCTCCGTAAACGGTAGATTGATACAAATAAAACAATAGTAAATAACAAGATCATATCAATTCCTTGACATGCTTGCTCTTTGTATACGGTTTACAAACGCATTAAATGTTTGTTTCCTTGGCAAAATATACAGCAGCATAAGAAGACCGATGAAATTTCCATAACGTCTCTGCTTGTTACAGTTGATTCATAAATGCTTTAAATGGTCGTATCCTTGGCAAAGAATACCGCAACATAAGTGACTGAAAAACCCTAAAGGAGACAAAGTATTTTGTGGACGATGAATGTTCGGAAATACCAGTAAATGCCCTTCCAGTAGAGCTGTTCGCCTTGTCATTAAAAATCAACAAATGTAACCATATCTACAAAAATCTGTACAATTTGGAGGAGTATTATTTTTAATGGATGAACCACCGAAATTTTTCCAGTCTTCTTTGAAATGGAGTGATAACTCAGAGTTTAATAAAATGTAACTCTTTATTTTATGAAACAAATGTTTAGTTTAAAGTAAAAATATAACATCATCATCTATATTTTAGCAATCTTAGGGTTAATTATTTTCAAATATATTTTCTCTAATTTGGCAATATACTCGCACAGAAAACATGGAAACTACTCACTGCAAATGCGACACATATTTACTACGATATGAATGTACGGTGGACATTCACACGATTATATAGCTTACAAATTTGATTTCCTTCTATCACATCTACCAATGCGCAAGTGACGAAACCGTTTAAGCCATTCAGAAAGTAACGCAACAACGTCTACGGTAAGCTTTGCGGCGCATCGCTGTAAGTACTGGTGAGAGCAAGTTTACGAGCACTAAAAAAGCAGACATACCTATATATTCTATATCAATCCTAAATTAGCTTAGATTAAAAAAAAATTTAACGCTTTCATTTAAATAATACTGGGTTCTGCAGCAGTTCAGCTGAATGGCCACAACCAAAACTAAAGAAGAAAAAAAAAAATAATGGCTGAATAAAATTATATGACTGTAATTCAAGTGCTTAATCATGAATATTCATTCACCCATGATTATGCACTGTGTAGATTACAGTATGTACTGCAGGCTATACAGTATGCACTGTAGAGTGCAGAGCAGTCAATATCAAGCCAATGTTTACTATAAATCTGGAGAGGTTACTATATATGGTATTTTCTTTTCACTAGTTGAGAACTTTAGCAAAATTTACATATAGTATTTGTGAACTGCGAGAGGCACATGTCAGGGACACAAATAATTATTCTTGAAAGTTAATAGAGTACTGTATTACACTTATATTATCAATTATAGGACTAACTATTTTCCAATTTCCAGAAGTGGTATTTATTACAATATCACTACACAAATGACTATAAAGTTAACAAATGCCAAAAATGTTAATACTGTATGAATATCATGAATATAATCATTTTTGAACTATTCATCACTTAACAAAATATTATTATAATTCAATATCAGTACAAAAACTCTCGCATCAATAATTCATAAACTTACATTTATTATTCTGTTCCAGATTTTTTGTTTCCAAAACTAAACAGTATATGACGAAAAAAAATGGACTATTTCAATGTAGGAAAGGTAAATTTTATATGCAATGAATACCAATCAATTAAAATATAAGAGGGTATTTAATATAAAACAAAAGTATGCTGAGACACAGAGAACTGAGTGAGAGGTTATTGAATACCCAAGCTACCTATATTTTTCATGGTTGAATGAAATTGTAAAACAGAATGCATAGGACCAAATATCTCTGGAAATTGGAAAATATCAATCAACTCATAAAACGCTGAGTATATAGAAGGGAGGAAAATTGTGTGAATATTAATTTCTTTGAAATTTCCAAAGACTGATATAACTGCACTAAAATTTAAAACACATCTCTGGTGAAGACAACCTACGCCACATTCAGTACTTTAAAAGCACAAATGATATTCCACTTGATGGTGACGATAAAGACGCTTTAAAGTGATGCAAAAAAAAATCATTCAAAAATCAAATCGTCGTTAAGTCTTGTTAACACCTGAAATTGAAGTGTTCTAAAACCGCAATACCTCCATTCGATATTAAAAATGGTGTGCTCATAAAACCTTGAGTGCACAAAAATGAGAAAAAGGGCTTCGAAAATGAAGAAACTGCAGGTGTAGGACGACAGGGTTCACAAACGTCTTCAGAAATTCCCAAAATGGTAAATTATTGGCTCCACGGATTGTAAGCGGCAAAAAGGGGCCCCTGACTCTGGCCCGCCGATTGGGTCGGTTTTATGGGAGCACTGGTGGCTTTATTCCCATGCCAAAGGGGTGCCACCATGCTCGGGGGTGGCACACCAGATGGCGGCGGTACACCAGTAGGCGGAGGGACGCCTGATGGAGGCGGCACACCAGTAGGCCCACTTCCACCTGATCCTTTCATTAGGTTAAGAATCCTTTCTTGCAATTCTGACTGCTTGTTTCCATCACTGCTCACCCCCCCAGAAGTCATTACAGGAGCAGCCACAGGGGCTGCAGGAATATGGGGAGTCATATTGTATGCTCCGTACATACTCGCCACACCCCCGTAGGCTGGATAGGCAGTGCCAGAAACAGCAGCAGCAACTGCATTTGGTGCTGGTACCATACTGACTGTGCCAGCACTCCCAGTCCCAGCACCTGAGGTGCTTTGAGTGCCTGGTGTACCTGACCCAACCAAACTATTGGAACCATAGTTATAACCGGGATACGTAACAGCCATGTGTCGACTTGCAGAGAGTCCTGTAACGCAAGAGTATTTATAACAAAAAGTCATGATTTTCTTTAAACCTTACACTAATGCCTTACAAATACAAAACACTGTCTACATGACAAAGATGATAAGAGACCAGGAATAGAAATTAGGCATTTGGTATTATTATAATTTAAAATAAAAATACACTGCATTGTTATCAAAAATGGGGGAAATCAAAACAAAACCGAAAAAAAGGCAGCTTGCGGAAAAAAAAAAAAGGGGGTAATAATAAAACCTTTCATATTCAAATATAAATGGTGTGTTTTGACAGGTGAATATTTAACTGCAGAGAATAATCACATTATCAAATACTGTACAATGTGATTATGGGAACAAATGTATCTTGGTATAAGAGCCAGTAAATGTCCTTCTACCGGAAAAATATTTGGTTACTAGATCAAAGAAAGAATGTCTCAATCCAGTAAATAAAATTCACTGCTTTAAAATTTCTTTCCATGTAAGACATATTTCCTCAAATCCATTAAATGAAACTCACTGCTATATAATTTCTTTCCATACATAAAATCTTTCCCAACTTCCAATGAGGTGGCTGCATTAAAAATAAAAACTGGAAGAGAAATATATATATTCACATATCCTTTCTTAACAATATAGTAATCTGAATCCAATATGTTCCTTAACAAGTCCCATGTTTAGTCCTCCGATTTCCTTGCTTTACGCTGGCTTCATCAGCTGGATTGGTTGTTATACAAAACTGCACTTTGTGTCATACTGAGCAATTCATCCTATTACCAACAAGTCTTTACCTTTAAAAGTCAAGAACCCTCAGAAAAGGACAATTGCGAGTTGCAGCTTTGGCGCCATCCATTTATTATATGTAGGTTAGGTTCAGTTTTCAAAATGTAAAAATCCTCTCTGCACTAGAACATACGTCACCAAGTGGGTATAGCAACAGAACGATTGTGTTAGAACGGTCTAAACCCATGAAACCTCCTATAAAGCGTCACTGATGCCATTCTCCACTTTCTCACCTGGGATGCCTCTGGCAGTCTCATCCAGCAAACCACATAAAGTGAATCTTCTAACATGTTTTCACTGTCCAGTCTTTCTGAATGACTGAATCAATTTGTCTGCTGAACTCTCCATCAACTCTCATTCCATGGTAAATATCCGGATAGGCAAAGGCATGTAAGGTACTCACAAATTAGCTCTTGCATGCAGTCAAATAATTACTTAATTCCATCCTTCTGGAGCAACTAACCCTTAGAATAATCTAATCTTAGGATGCTTTCTTATACCAAAACCTTTGGTACTTGTAATCAATCACTGTCTTATTTGCATCTTGTTGAAAAGCTCAAACAAATCTGGCTTCAACAAGGTGAAGTTCATCCTACACTTCAAACAACTCCCACGCATACCAGAATATTTACATCCACAGTTACCAGATATAGAGAAATAATATGTGTAAGTTCATGCTACAACCCAAACAACTTCCAGGAATACCTAAATCTTTATATCCAGACTTACCAATTCTTAGAGTATAATGTGTATGATGCCTTTCTACTGAATTAGGTATTATGCAGGGAATTTCAGGGCAAACTTTTAGTGATCTTTATCTTAACTCTCAGGATAAATGATTGATCTATCACAGTTTCAATTGCATCCTCTTGAAATGCTCTGGCTAAACTGGCTTCCCCCCTAGTGAAGTTCATTTTACACTCCAAACAACTTCCAGGCATAGCAATATATTTATATCCATTATTACAAAATCTAAAGGCATAATGCATGTGATTGTAACTTCATCCTACACTCCAAACAAATACCCAGCACACCAACATATTTACATATAACATTACTAACTCTAACAGCATTATATGTTTTCATGTGAGTGTGTGTGTGTGTATGATCATCCTACACTCCAAACAACTCCCCAGGCATAGAAACATATTTACACCCACTTTTCCCAAACCTAAAGTCATAATATCTTTATGCAACGACTTTCTACCGAGTTATGTTAGGACCAATGGATTATCAGAACAAACTTTTAGAGAACTTGCTCTTAACCCGAAAGTCTATGGCATGGAATGGGACTTAGTAACTAAGAGGGGAGAGTTCTCTTGACCGTCCTCTTCAATGGCCATCCACTAAATCACTAAAACTGACTAATGCCTTACAGACTACAAAAGCTCCCCTACTTTCGAACAACCGAGTTACAAACATTTACAGATATGAACAAAAATCTCCCCACATATTAATGTATGTATTACTGAATTGTACTGCATTATTACAATATCATTACTGTATTAAAATTCATTAATACTGCATACATTATGTACGATATAGTAGTTAAGCGTCTTTAGCCTAAGTACTGTACAGTACATTCTTTTATATAAACACTACTTACAAACACGTCTAGTTACGAAAATACTTCTGGAACCTAACTCGTTCGTAAGTTGGGGAGTGTCTGTATACCATGCAGTTACCCCAAATATCCTCCAAGAATATTATCAACAAACTTTTCAACAAACAGCTTCCACATATCCTAATATTACCTAACCACCCTTTACAAATCCTCTTTTAGACTACAAATATTTCTGAACTCTCAAACTGTCACAAAGCTATAACAGTTGTCTTCATCTTACACATATTTAATGAGTGAGGTTTTGATCATATATAGTTGGAAAATTTCTATTAAAAAATAACAGTTCATATATTTTCCCCCCAAAATATATTATAATCACTACAGTACTAATTTGTCATAAATTCAAAATGAAATAGGCAAAGCATAAGTACAGTATAGGAACCTAGGCATACTTTAAAGTACTGTATACAGAATATTGGGAATATGTTATCTGCTAAGTGTACGAACATTTATATAAGGGTTTTACAATAGGTGATTTTTAACTTACACAGTAAGTGGTGGAACCAGTTAACATTGTAAGAAGATGAGCAACTGTACATCTATTCACTGAATATGAAGAATGGGAAATAACTATATGTTCTATAAATTTCACGATATTAAAGGGTCTATTAAGAAATAAACTATTAGCTATAGATTTACTTCTACATGAAAAACTTTATGTATGCTGCTTAATCACCGCAAACTTACCAATATATATTTTAGTATTTAAAATGCCTATATAGGATGGACTGCATTAGAGTAGTACATATAGCACTCAACTGAGGGCAGTTAGGAAAGGTATCCAGCTTTAATTCCCAAGCTCCAACCTGTCTGTATCCACATACATAAAAGGAGTTATTAGTGACACAAAATGGTGCAGCAACATATAAAGTGCAAATACAGAGTGTTGGGTAAAGTAAAATTATCAAAAACTTTTCTACATTGCCTTCCTTATGTGATTTTTTTCTCTTACATATTGCCTGCATACCCAACTCCTGCTACGGTATCCCCACAAAAAGACAGTGCATGACTGAACCTGTAGTGGCAGCATCTACGATGTAGGTTCACCCTCCAGAGCTGCAAATCCGAGAGGGATGCCAAGAAACTCGGAAGAGCAGCATAGTTGGCCAAACTATCCATGCCCTTCATGGGGACCAAGAACATGGGAGGGGCATTCAGTTATCCGACCAACTGCAATGCTACCAACCACTTACACCAACAACGTACTATACACTCCATGAGAGCACTGTGAAAGAGCCAGGGATCGACAGTGCACTTCTTTGCGGACTAGGGGCTGTTTACACAGACAGTTTAGGGAACAGCAACAAATGTTTGATTACACCAAATAAAGGTTGTACCCTTTAACTGATCATAAACATTTGTTCAAGAAAACCTTATCCATGATGTGTATGGTGAACAATATCAAAGTGTTGCCTACAATAACATCCAAAAAGAGGTTGCAGGATTCACTGATGTAGCCTATCTCCATCAGGGGGGCTTGATTTCATTCACTGATATATGTGAAGTAATATATGATGAAAATATTCCCTCTCTATATAACATTCTAACATATTCTGAAGACAGTAACTGCTCATTCTACATATTTCAAAATCTAAAATCTTAAAACTTATCAATTTTCACTCTACATAATCTTAAAAGTGTTATCTGAATGCCATGGTTAAAAATACTGATTCTTGTTTCAATCAACACATCAAATTGCTAAACTGGGAAAACATGTACTGCATAGACCACAAAACGAAGAAGAAATGAGATTTTCAGACTGCAAGAGAGCTAACTTAGCAAAATCCGAATTTCGTCTCCCTCTGAACAGTAACCACCACAGATGTTTCTTTGGAATCATACAAACAAGTAAAAAATATCTGCAGGTACAAAAGGAAATAGTATTCATTTCTGCTTTCCTGGAATGCGAAAGATCACGCTGTCGATTCAATATAAAGTTAAAAAAAAAAAAAAAACTGAACAACGCATACAAGCAAGATATCTCACCTGTCGCAGTTTCGCGCTTCTGCTCGATCTGGTCATCAACGAGAAAACTCTGTCTTTCCTTCAAATACTTGATCATCTTGTCCAAATCCCCCATAGAGAGAGGACGAATCTCAAGTAAATCGCACATCAAATTGCGAATTTCTCGGGGTACAACCTCACGCATATTGCGTTGACGAACTTTCTTCACGTAATCTTGAAAATTTTGTTCGATTAAACGCAAAGCATCGTCAACCGGCATGTTGCGGTGTTCTGTGCGAAACGAGAAACTAGATCATGAGGAAATCAAAGGTTGATGACAGTCAAGATCCAAGTTGGTGTGGAAAAAAATAAATAAAAAAATACGGTTGCAACTGTAAGAGAAATATCGTAAACATTGATTTCAACAAAACCTGGAATTCAGCAAAAACATATAAAAACTAAAGGAAAAGAAAATTGAAAATGTCACCTATACTTAAAATACATTTTTATGCATTTCCAGATTTTTGCTGTACTAAATGCAACACACCATTAAAGATGTATTATATTACAATTTAAAATCTTGTAAAAAGGATTAACCCCAGGCATGCCACCTAGCTGGCCTAACCTAATCTCATTTTCCATTCAAACTGTAAGTCACGTTGGAAAAAAAGTCAGGTGGGTGGACCCCAACTCCTCATCTACATAAAAGTCGCCGCAAGTTAATAAATCCACTAGATGTCGTACCACTATCAGATATGGAACCCTTTGAGAAAAACTGAGTGTGTGCCAATACAGAATAACTTACAGAATAAAATAGCAAAATAATAACAGTAGTTCACATTACCTCTGGTAGGTATATATAAATATCAATATATATATATATATATATATATATATATATATATATATATATATATATATATATATATATATATATATATATATATATATATATATATATATATATATATATATATATATATATATATATATATATATATATATATATATATTTTTTTTTTTCTATCTACCTTGGCTGTTTCCCCCATTGGGGGGTAGCCGACATCAAAAAAGAAACAATACAGGGATTACTTTGCTCTATGGGCAATGACGAGGGAGCTAGCAACCGTTCAGATGGCACTGCTGGAGTGCCACAGCCCATCCTCCCGGCTCTTCCACAACCTGTGTCACTTCATAATGCCAACTCCCCTACTGCCCCTACCACAGGGCTACCTCTGTAAGATGCAGCCCCATAGTAACAGCAGATGTCCATCAGAGCTGCGTCACAATCGCTCGCCACTCATTCCTATTCCTAGCACGCTCACTTGCTTCCCTTACATCCATCCTCCTACTATTCAGGGTTCTCCTTACTCCATTCATCCACCCAAACCTAGGCCTCCCTCTAGCATTTCTCCCATCAACTTTCGCATTCATCACCTTTTACAGCAGTCTTTCATCATCCATCCTCTCCACATGCCAAACCATCTCAGAACATTCATATCTACTCTGGCTGCCAATTCTCTTCTCACACCCGTTCTTGCTCTCACCACTTCATTCCTAACCCTATCTATCCGAGATACACCAATCATACTCCTCAGGCATTTCATCTCAAACACATTTAATTTCCGTCTCACACTTACTTTCAAATCCCATAACTCTGATTCATACATCATAGTTGGCACAACCACTTTCTCATACAAAACTTTCTGAACATTTTCATTTCCAACCCTTTATTCTTCTTCACTCCTTTCAACGCACCCAACACTTTACCTCCTTCATTCACTCTGTGACACACATCTGCTTCCACTCCACCATATGCAGCTATAACCGAGCATAAATACTTAAACTGATCAACTTTCTCAAGTGTCTCTCCATGCAACCTAACATTCAATCCAGCACCATGCTCATTTCCTGTACACCTCATAACCTTACTCTTTCCCACATTCACTCGCAAACTTCCTTCTCTCACACACCATTCTAAAGTCTGATACTAACTGACACAGCTCTTCCTCTGAATCTGCAACCACCACAGTATCATCTGCAAACAGCAACTGATTCAGCTCTCACTCGTTATCATCCCCATCTACCATTCTCAAACATTGATCATGCACTCGCTCATTCACCTCTCTGACGACTCCGTCAATATACAAATTGAACAGCCATGGTGATATCACACATCCCTGTCTCATTCCCGCACTCAATGGAAACCACTCACTCACTTCATTCCCTATCCTAACAAAAGCTCTACTGCCCTCATACAAACTCTTCACTGCTTTCAACAGTCAACCATCAATTCCATATAACCTCAAAACATTCCATATTGCCTCTCTATCAACTCTATCATATGCTTTCTCCAGATCCAAAAATGCAAAATACACATCCTTACCCTTTGCTAATATTTCTCACATAACTGCCTAACTATAAAAATATGATCTATCCAATCTCTACCTCTCCTAAAACCACTCTGCACTTCCGCGATCACATTTTCTGTCTTATCCCTAATCCTATTAATCAGTATCCTACCATACACTTTTCCTGCCATACTCAACTAACTTATACCCCTAAAATTACTGCATTCATACACATCTCCCTTACCTTTGTATAGGGGCACTATACAAGCAATCACCCATTCCACTGGCACCTTTGACAATATAAAGCATATATTAAACTCTCTCTAACCATTCCAATGCAGTCACACCCCCTTCTTTCAACATCTCCGCTCTCACACCATCCATTCCAGGTGCTTTACCTGCTTTTGTTTCATCCAATGCCCTCTTCACCTCTCTCTCTCTCTCTCTCTCTAAAAATATATATATATATATATATATATATATATATATAGATATGAAACATGAATTTACACATCAGTGGTATATTCTTTTACACTGACCATCAACGTATACCTGAACCCTAATATGTATAGTAACCATAAATGCTTCTTTCAAGGCATCCAACCTTAATTCCCCGGCTTTTAGCAGTCCGCGTCCACCCCAATTGAATGGTGTTCAATAGTGACAACAACAAAAATGGCAAAATACAACAACCATAGATGATGCTTTTACTAAGTAAAAGTATTGCTAACAAACATTACAACACATTCATATATGGAATTATATTATACTGTATATCAATGTGCATTATTAAAAATGGACTCCTAAAGGGGTTGGGGGTATTTTTTTATTTGCTGAGAATGGCTCCAGCTAAGGGAGTTAGTGATGCAGTTAAAGTAATCACTCAAAGCCTGCCTTATGTGACATAAAACTGATTACGATTATTAAGAGGCCTGGCTTTCTCTCCCAGAAGCCAGATTAATGGCAAAGATATGATATATAGTACTTCTTTTTTTTTCTAGTAGTGCACAGTAAACATATGCTCCATCCCTCTTAAATGTACGAAGAACGTGTTGGGGAGAAGAGATATCGTACATTGTATTGCCTGTAAGGAATCTTTTGCAATCATGATACAGGGCACATAACTGTGTCAGTCAGTAATAATGTGTATTTTGTAAACTTTTAAGCCTGCCCTTGGGAGAGGAAGAAAGGTGAACTCAGTGTCCAGTCTCAAGTTCAGATCAATGGAGAGGGCTCCAATCCTAAAACAAACCCTGGTCTCCATGAGGCTAGCAAAATAAAGCGACCCCATATATATAGAGAAAAGCTGGGGATATTGATATTTACTATTCTGCATTCTCCAGTATGCAGTAATAGAGGTCTAAATGGGATGGAGTGAGGGGATTGGGATTCCCCTCCTTTGTATCTTCCACCCACATAGTGTCAAGTTTTTTGCTTTGACTCAGCCACCCCCTTTTGAGGTGGATTATAGCTTTTGTATGTAGATTGATAGACTGTTCTCATTACCTAAAAGTACTTAGCAAAATTATACTTCAAAACACATCTAGTATGATTGTTACAACATTTTAGAATACCATAATCATGAAAAAAAAACAGTAATGTCATAAAGGTACACACTATATTATTTGTGTACCACACAGTCTAAGTGGATCTGTGGTACAATGTAACTTATATCTTGTAATGGACAACAAGACACTGTGGTGCAGTGGTAGCAAATAGGGCTGTTAATATATTGGCTGCATGGACAACCCTGGTAAGGTTTGGATTAGCTTTCAATATATCAAGTAATTACCAATTAAACTGGGCATTTAACTGGGGGTCTGTGATTTCCTACAGCTCTACCTAATTATTCATCCAATACCTAGAAATCACTGGCTCCACATGATTGCAGAGGGGGCTTAGGTCCCAGCTATATGTTAGGTATATGGTCAAGCTCTGTGCTAGCACCGTCCCTTGCCTCTACCTTTCATTACAGACATTTAAAATGTAAAGCAGCCTTTAAAAAGGTAATAAATTCCCATTCACACACACAAAATTATTTAAAAGCTGAAAATTATTTTTCTACGAACACATGACACACATGAGGAAAATATTTAAGCAATTCTCCAGGAAGGTAACAAATTAAATTTAAAGATATAAGCAAAAAACTACATATTATGTTAAATTCTACTGGAGTGCACCTGCATACCTTGGGGAGGGGAGAAAATTTATGATGCATTTCAGTAACACTTTCTGGTACCTGTAAACTTGGGGAGGGGAGAAAATTCATGATGTACTTCAGCAAAACTTTCTGGTACCTGCATACACTGGGGAGAGTGAGCATTTATTAATATTTAAAGAAAAATGTAATTTTTTTGCTCAACTAAAACAGAGAGTGCCTGCATACCTTGGGGAGTGCCGTGAAGAATATTCAGAGTTAGCGAACGATGGTTTTCGTTGTCACCTGTCACGAAAATGGCATAAAGCGTGTTCCTTCGAGAAAGATCGACCAGCACTTGAGAGGGTGGGATGTCGGGAGGTGGGAAGAGGAGATCAACGAGTAAACTGAAGGATTTCAGCTGAGCTTCAATATTTTCAGCGTAATTTCTGAAGAGAAAGATGGGTAAGAATTTTAAGTATGCTCAATACACAATGGCCTCTATCCAACATGTAAAGGGAGTGGCCCAGTCAAAGCACATATTCAACAGCAGTTAATATACCTTGACTAATCCTCTTAGTTTTTTGGATATGAAGGGCTGCCACAAGTCAACCCCACCAGCAGTTTTTCATGAATCAATAAAAAAAGAGAAACAATAATTCATAGGACTGTTTATGAACATGGAATAATGTGCGTGCATATAGAGACATACGGTCTCGCCCTCATAGTCACATCAGTGGAGAGGGTTGGTAATTAGTTCATTCAAGACAGTGCGAGGAAACTTACGCTCAACCAAAATATGATACCATTGTCGTGAATATAACAATTTGAAAATATTTTTGTTCAAATGGATGCCAATGACGTCACGGTGCACTTAGGCCCTAAAAATGTATACACTCCATTGGCGTCACCGTGTACGAGAGGGTTAAAAAGACAGAAATATATTCATTCCTACCTCTGCATCTTATTGGGAACGACTATTTCCACATCGTTAGGTCTACTTGGGTCTAGAGGATCGACTGGCTCTGGATAATTATAAGCTCTGGAGCTCCGACTTTCCCCTTCAGGAGCAGTGCGGGTGCGACTGTAATCATCATATCTATCGTAGTACGAACGGTAATATTCTTCGTACATGTCGTCATAGTGGTCCCGGCTCCGATTCTCAGTTGCACGACTGAAGTAACAGAATAGAAATTTTGGATCTTGTAAAAATGAGTAACCCCCAGAGCCCCACATAGAGTTAAATAACTCCATAAATTGTTAGGTTTGGTTGAGTTAGGTTAAGTGAAGTGCCTTATAGATACAAATAATCCTAGAGTACCTTAGGGTTACTTTTCTTTACAAATCCGAAATTTTTACTGAGAATCAAGTAGCACATGACAACAGATTAAAAGAGCCAACGATACAGATCGTTGGTCTTGGCAAAGTTACATAATTAAGGAATAAATAATAACTTTAATCCAACTATTCATACATTATAACAAGAAAAGGAGAAAATATTTACATAATCATTTGAAGAAGATTAACAAAAACAAACAACTCAGCTCAATAAAATTTACGGCAAGTAAGGAAAGCATAAGAAGCATTTAGTAATTATATGTACACATTCAGAATCATTTAGCATTTACCTGTAAAAGTTAAGGATCATTCAGTAATTACCTGCAGTAATTAAGGAAAATTTAGCAATCACTTCTAATATTAAGAACCATTTAGTAATTATCTGCCATAGTTTTAAGAACCATTTAGTCATTACCTGTAATATCTAAAGACCATTCAGTAATTACCTGTAGTAATTAAAAACCACATAGTAATTGCTTGTAATAATCAAGAACAGTTCATTAATTACAGACTCTTCTTTTTTTACACGTGTTTAGAATACACGAAACTGGAATAACGCGTGTTAAATAAATTAAAATTACAAGAATAGCGCGTGAAAAAACGTAGGTGTGCATGGTTATCTCTAAGTACGCCTGGCGTGGTGTGTTTGTTCAAACGCCCTGTATCCACCCCAACCATGACTACGGGTCAGCTCTCCCACTCCTGCCTCCCCTACCCCTCTCTCTCCTACCATTTAAATCAACTGCTCACTGCCACCACACACATATCCCAGTATGCATGTTGTCCACCGTATATAAAGTGAGTTAATTTGTTTATTATTTTGTTTATCTGTATTTGTTTAATATGTTTATTTTTAGCTTACTTACGTATTTCAGCTTGCTTATGTACTTGTAAAATGTGTTTGGCTAGCTTATTTCTTTGGTAGTGTGTGTATACAGGCTAGTGGAATGTAACCATGCCAATCAACATTACTCTTGTTGTTGTTTAAATTATGTGAAATCTGAATTACATGTGTCTTCTGTGAACCTATCCTTGTGCAAATAAGAAGAAACTGTACCTGCCATAATTCAAAACCATTTAGTAACTAACTACCTGTACTAATTAAGACCCAATAAGTACTTACCTGTAATAATCATAATAGTCATCAATGGGACGTGCACCAGGCGAGGGTCCCCTCTCCTCATCATAATGGCTTCTCCTCATTCCCACTGGGGGCGGACCCACACCCAAAACACCGGGGGTAATACCTCCACCAATTTTCGCTGGTTTTACATCTGAATAAAATAATTGTTGAGTTTAAAGATAATCTACCATTTCCGTTTTTTTTTATGTGTGACATCAGGACAGGCAAGAAACTTGCCCTCAACAGGCCCGGGAACCAAGAAAAGGAGACAAAGAAAAGTAGAAGTTTAAGGACAAGGCAGAAATGAAAGTGATACACAAACTGAAAGGACAAGCTGAGAGAATAACTGAAATAATTTACATATATGCATGTTTGTGTCCACCCCCATTCGAGAGGGGATTAATTGTTACACATAAAACAGTGCATTGTAATCCCTAGTGATGGGGAGAAACATATCTACATTCACATTCCCTAGGTTGATGATGTTGATTGCTGTTTTATGTAGATACTGATCCCCATTATGACAGTGGACGCAGACAGGCTGGAGCCGGAGGATTTAGGTTGGATGCATTTATAAACACCCCACAGTAGGCTCGAACATAAACAAACAAACTTATTTCCATTTCATTATACAATGGGTATTCGTCAGCCGGGGCAAGCCCCCCCCCCCTGTGGTGTCCAACTACAGCAGATCCTGCCGTAAACAGCTTAACTCTCAGTCTTGGACGGGACCGATCTTTCGACCTCGTGATGCGAAGCCAGCGCGTTACCACTGTACTAGTACTAGACTAGTGCTCTAAACCACTGTGCTACTGCTCTTCCCTGATATGGTGCAGGTTGGCCACAATCATAAAATAACAGACAGAAGGATTTCAATGTACTCCATTATTGTTCCCTCTTCAAGCAGTCACTTTTTTGCCAAGCAAAACAACAATACGACACTACAGAGAATAAGATTGAGGTAGTCATTCTCAACCACTTAGAATAGATACCCTTTTAGTCACCTTCTGCAACAAAATAGAAACGTGTGAAAAAAATGTCTCCCCCTACCAATGGGCTAAGACATATAGATAAATATATGGATGTGTGCTACTTCAGTGGGCACCGAGGTCGAGTCGGTAGTGGGTACGATTCCGTTTCATTGGGTCATTGGTTTGAAACCCGCAAAGGCCTAAGGTCAGAAAGGGCATTCACTCAGGGTAATGGATGCAAAGTCATTCGAAAGAAGGCACCATCCTAGCCCTTAATAGTAAAGGGAGTCTGTGATGTAAAATTGGATTATTGGTGTACAGACTTACCCACTCTCTGACCACCAATGTATGCTGTCATACCAGTACTGAGACAGGCCATGGCTTCTTCTTCTTTGGAGAATTGTACAAAACCAAATCTTGCTCTAGTGATGGAGATTCCTAAAAATTATATATATATATCATTAATTTAATGCAAAACAATGAGCTTTAGGAGGCAAAATTAAATTAGAAAGGAGAAATACAATTACTTATGATCTTTAAAAATTCTGCAATTGAATTTAATATACACAAGGTCTCACAGACAAGATACAAAGGGTCAAGTAAAGAGGAGTAACCCCAATATGCCCTCATGTCATTATAATTGACAAGGCAAGTTACATATCCTAAGTAAACTTAAATTTACATAATTCAAGCTAATCTAAAAATTTATGGGGTTATTTAACTTTACATACGGTTCTGGGGGGTTACTCATCTATACAATATCCATACAGAAATCCACTCAGCAACTCTTTAATAAACATAGAAAATATCAACAAAGCAAATGTCTTAATAAAACGAGAGAGGTCAATATGACAAAAGAAATTCACAAGACTGATTCAACATTCTCAACAATGTACTCCAGCTGGGAAAAAATCTCAAATATCAACTTACCGACAACTTTACCATACTGCGAAAAATAATCTAGGAGCATATCTCTGGTCATATTGACACCTATGCTCCCCACAAATATGCGGGCATTTACAGTCTGAGGATCATTGGTTAGGTCCGACATGCCTCTTAGGGGTGAGATCTCTCTTCCTACAGCTCCAACAACTCTGCTGAAATATAGAAATAATAAAATTATTGAAACAAATAAAATGTAGCTCACAGAATGGTTGATGTGCAGAAACTGCTGCTTCCCATCCACCTCCAGATTCTGAAACTCCCTTCCTCTTACTGTCTTTCCTAATGCTTATGACATATATTTCTTCAAAGAACGATCTATCATCATCTCAGGGCCTAATTCTACATTATCTCCAAGTCTTTATTACTCTAAATATTCTTTCAGCCTGTCCATTTCCAGCTGTGTATCATTCTCATAGTTCTGCTTTGTCGTTACACTTCTACTTTTTCTTAATGTCAACTTTTTCTTGGTGCCAAGGACTGTAGTGGGCAATTTCCTTGCTTGTCCCAGTGTCACACTCATACAAAAAAAAAAAAAAGAAAAAAAGACTAAAGGAATACTGTAGACGATGACTATAAGAGTCAGAAGTCAGAACACAAGTGTGTTTTAATACAAAAATACTACATAATACTGTACTGTACTGCCTTTCAAGAAAGTGTAGAATCTAACCTTGGTGATATGGTACCACTTCTGCTGCGACTGCGGCTACGGGATCGACTTCTCCTTCGGTCGCGAGGCCGACCGTCTCTCCTTAGCATTCTTCTGTATAAAGCAAGAAAGATTCTGAATACCATATCATTACTTGCAATGTTTATCTCCAAATATCATAGAGACAAAGGAATGTAACATTAAACAATTTCTCCTTAATATATGGGATTGATTTCAGTACAATAACCACATCATATTATCATAAAGCTAGGGATCCACAGAGGCTCGGTGGTAGAGCTTGCGAGTCGAGAAACGACTGGAGTGGGGTCAATCCCATCACGGGTTGCTAGGAAGGGCATCCAGCCTGGATACCCTAGTGCTAACATATTAGTGTCCACCCCTAATCAAATGGGGACTAACTGCAGCACATACGCTGTGCATATGTATAACAATGTTGTTGGCAAACCTTAATGACTATTATAACAACATTATAGACTTAGACATAGACATCTGTATACAAAAATAATTTAATCCTATGACTCAATTCCAAGACTGGATGCTGTTCGTCTACCAGCCAGGTCTAGGCACCTCAGAATGCATAGCTTCCATGCTATCATTCATCAATGATTGTTGTGGATTCATAATTTGTTTTATCTAGAGAAGACCTCTGAACTTGTCAATGTATCACCAATACTCTCTGCTCTGGTCGCTAAGCAGATCAAAGGAAACCTTCTCTCCTGGATTAAGCTGAGTCTACAAAACCGTAGTGCTCGAGTCAAAGTTCAAGGGCATTATTCCAACTATAAAGTCCATGAAAACGGGACCCCCCCAAGGTGGAATTCTCAGCCCCTTCCTCTTCAACTGTCTCATGGAGAAAATCATGGACATTGCACTACCACCTAGAGCTAAGATCTTCAATTATGCTGACGACTCTGCTCTCGTCACAAGAGGCAACAGGAATTTAAACAAAACCCAGTGCTGCCTCACCAAGATTTACAAAGCCTCCATCTCCCTCGGACTAAAGATAAACGCCCTCAAAACTAAGGCACTCCCCATTCACCAATGGAGACCAGACACTAGACTGGTCATAGGCAATGAGCCTGTGGACTGGGTTACCAAGCACCTCTACCTACGTGTACACATCGATTGCCGACTAACCTTCGGACCCGAGATACAACACTTGCGTGACAAATGTAAACTGCGCCAAACTGTCCTTCGACAGATGTCGGGGCCTTTTCGACGGAGCATCCTTCAGTCTCCTTACAACCTTCTATGTGCAAGCCATATGAAGCCTCATAGACTATGCATGTCCCACCCTCTGGCTACTGAGAGACCAATAATGGGACAAGATAGAGGTAATACAAAATAATCCCATGCGGACCATGCTAGGAGAACAAATGTAGACCAAGAGAGAAAACCTCCAGCTGGAATCCAACCTCATGCCACTTAAACTTAGATCTCTACAATGATTAACCCTCTCGGTGGCCAAAACCACCACGGCTCAAGGTCCCAGCCTCGCCGGTTCCGACTTCTGGCTAGCCCTCGATCACCACCTGGACCTCCCTGAAAGAACCTGGGCAGCCAAGGTCTGTGCCGGCCTGCAAGCATTACCAGTCAAGGAAGACATCCTAGCCAAGATCCAGGACATTCCGCTCCCTGACTACCGATGCCCTCCTCCATGGGACAACCAGCCGCTCGACATAAAAATCGAGCTGCCAGACAACCCAAAAAGCTCTGTTAACCCACTTGTCCTTAAAAACACATACAATGACAAAATTCAGAGCTGGAGCAGGCCAAACTCCTAAATCTTCTACACTGATGGCTCAGTCAATCAAGAAACTGGAGCCTCAGAGGATGCCTTTACTATCGAAGACCACGTCCAATCCTGCTCCTCACTTCAAACTAAGCTGGTTGCCATAGCCAATACCCTCAATTTCTTCTCCCAGCAAGGAACTGACCATGCCCTTATTCTCTCCGACTCTAAAGCACCCTAAATGCCATCAAGAAGCCACTCCTCTAAGATAATGTGATAATTATTACCAGCATTCTTCACCTTTACCACAGCGCAGTCAGCATTGGAAAAGCCGTCACTCTTGCTTGGATTCCCAGCCATGTCGGCATCAATGGAAATGAAGAAGCCGACCAAGCTGCCAAACAAGCCTCTCTCCGAGCAGGGATTCAAATATCCCTTCCTCCTGGGACTCTCCAGATCAAAAGCAAAGCTTCCAGGTCACTCCTTAACCTATTACTAGCCAGACACAACTTGTGCACTGACACTGTTTCTTCCTCCACCTGGTGGTACAAAGCCTCCACCAATCTCCAGCGCAGCACCCTGTCCAAGAGCCACCGCAGAAGCACAACAGTCAACTTGCACCATCTGAGACTTGGTTATAAGTGCACCTAGCAAATAGTGGAAAATGTCGTTAGGGAGTGCGCCTTCTGTCAGGAAGCCTCGCCGCATCCACTGCTTCACTACATCCTCGAATGTGAAGTCTTTTCTGAAATTCGATGGAAAACTAGTGCTCCGGTAACACCTAGCATGGATCCCAACGTCCTTCATATTGCTTGCTCCATAATCAGAATAGCAACAATGAACTTCATGGACTGCCTACTGAATATCATCAGTCAGTACCCTCCTCCTAGATAACCAGACAACAACTCCTGCTCTTTGTCAAGCCATGAGCTCGTGAGGTTGAAAACCTGTTTCTCAGCCTCTCCAGCATGAGCCCAACACACGATGTATTTTGTTCATCCATTTATATTTCATTTTTATATATTTATAAATTTGTTTTTGTTTAATTTCTTTTACCCTTCCTTCCTGGTGGTCCTCTAAGGGTTAAAAGCGTGCACACGGCACCATCACCTCTCCCTTCTTCACCTCTACCCTATCTCGACTTTCCCCTTCCTCTCTACAAGGTACCTTAAAAACTGAAGGAGACTATTAAGTTTCAGCAGAACACCTCTGTTCCCTCTTATCTTTACAGATGTACTCCAGATCAAGATGATCCCACCTGTAAGCCCAGCAAGGCCCGGCCATCCTCAGGGGTGGATATCGATAACAAACGACTGGACGCCATGGCCGGTTTGGTAGCATGCGCAACTTTGCTTCATCAGGCCATCGGTTCGAGAACCACCATGATCTGATGTTAGAAAGAGCATTTGCTCAGGGTAACGGTCACATTGCCAAAACCTAAAGTCCTCCAAAATGAAGGCACCATCCTAGCCCTTAATAGAAAAGGGAGTCCATGACATTAAACCAGATCACTCGATGCCTGGACTCTGAAGACTCATATTTACATTACAATTAACCAATACATAGCATTACTACTATTTCTAAATAAAAAAAGCCATCATCCCTTACAAGGGGGTTGGTAGAGTCAATGCAAACACTTGATTCCTTAAGGGATGAAAATAAAAAAGAGGGAATTCCCATTCCCCTTGCTCCACCCCAATTAGTTGACTTTTCACACACCAGGATAAGAAGGGTGTAATCTTGCCCTCCTCACAAAGGAAAAATCATAATTACTAATATCTCTCTATCCCTCATTTCCCGATGATCATACTAATAAAATAACGAAACTCTCTCAACTTAACGTCTCAGAAATATGTGCCATATCTCGGCAGCTATTTGCTTATCTATTCACTAACAAATACTTAAAATTGGCACTAAATCCAGGGTTATTCATCCACCATTCACAAATGTAGAAATAATGCCAGCTCTTATCTTCAGTCTTTTATGCTCGAAAGTGAGTTACTCTTTCATCAATCACATCAACTGTCTAATATTTATTTACTTTGGTCTTGCATAGCCATATATACTACAAAGAAAATACGAATATCTACCAAATAATGCAAGGAGTACTTCAAGAAATATCACATATTCTAAGTATGTGTATCACAGAAATAATAGCATGGCTTTATCTGTAATAATGAATCCAATTTCCAATTGGGGTGGACACAGATGTATTGAGACTCGATGTCCTTCCAATGGGATCGAACCCACGTTAGTCGCCTCCCAACACACGAACTCCACTACAGAAATATCTCAAAATAACCAACAGCAAAAAATCAAGTCTCTAAAGAAATCCATAATAAGAACATGTAAATACATAATTTCAAGTAATAAATAATTGTTTACTTTCACACTCAGCGTGAATAAAAAAAATAACAACTCGAAAAATATCAAAAATATCTAATAAAAAATTCATTAAGTTATTAAATCGTTCCTTAATTGGGGTTAACTGGGGTAACTAAACTAATTAAACCTAACCTACACTGTTATATAAATTTCATGAGTCCATTCCTAATAGGGGGTGTGAAAGTAAACATTCACTATAAAATTCAGTAAAAGTTTCCTTTCACTCACAAAATGAGTGAAAATAAAATACAAAATACTAAAACAAATATAATAAAATCTATTATTAACAAAAGGCGAAAGAAACTAACTCATCTTACCTGATATAATAAATTTAAATGAGATTTTCTTTTAATATCACAGTAAGGGAGTATAGTAATACTGCATATTGCGGTGTCCTCTATTCTTATGTTCTTATGTTCTAATACTCCAGATCTTGTGAAGATGAGTAACCCCAAGAACTACAAGTAAAGTAAAATAACTCTGTACGGTAATTTATCTTAAGTGAGGTGGGATGACTTGTAAATATTACATTTCTTTACCAAACCCAACCAGCACAAGAGCTACTCAGAAACATTGGTGTCATTTCCTCATCAAAATGGTGAGGCACTCTTCTGAAAACTGACCCAATGCCACAGTTTACCTTCAACTACATATAAAGGCACAAATTAGGCGTCAATTTACACTGCTTTACAAGGAAACACAATCAGATCAACCTAAGGCTATTATCCGTTCATATTTGCCTCGAACACCCCACCAGTTCACAAAATCAACCCCCCTTGTGAAATTTACCTGCAACACCTGACAAATATACTCGCCAAATTCACCCAACAAGGAAACCCCATCAGATCAACCCACTACTAATATCTGTCATTATTTACCACTAAAACCCCATCAAACCCACAAAATCAGCCTCCTTGTGTAATTACCTGTGATCCCTGGCGAATATAACCCCCAAATAACGAATACGAACACTTGTATACACAAAATCTCGTTTCGTACGATAACGAAAACAACAACAACTAGCGCGTGGTCTTGTCTTCTTCTTCTTGTTGGATTTTGAGAGATATCGTCTCATGGCGTGCAATTAACTAATTGTGCTTACGGAAAAGCGCCCCATGCCCGTAACTTCCCGTCTCCTGGTCGGTTTCATTTTGTACTAAGTGATACTTTTCATACTTGCCCTTAATACTATGGATTGAGTTAGCATTAACTACCTCCTCTCTTTGTGAATTCCAATTATCAACTACTCTTGCACAAAACACGTACTTCCTTACATCCAGCAAAGAAGTTTTCTTACGAAACTTCAAACTATGACCTCTAGTTCTAGTGCCAGCCATATCAAAACATCGAGCCCTATCCACTCTGTCATAACCATGAAGGAATTTAAAAACTGTCACCATATCCCCCTTCATTCTTCTAGCTTTGAGTGCTGATAGGTCTAGTTCCCTCAGCTCTCATCATAACTGAGATTGCTTACTTTTGGTACCAGTCTCGTGGAATGTCTTTGAACTTTTTCAAGCTTATTTATATGCTTTTTTCGAGTGTGGATTCCAAAAGGGGGCTGCGTATTCAAGCTTTGGCTTCACATAGGATACATAAATATTTCTGAACATTTCCTTGTCCATGTGTCTGAGGGCTACAATTACATTTGCTAAGAAAACATATGCTGCCCTTACTATGCCATTTACAGAATATGCATTTCTGGAGACAAATCTGCCAGTATGTTTACTCCTAAATCTCTCTCATTCTCTGTCTCTTGAAGCTGTACTCCTGCCACCGTGTAGTTAAGCTTGGGCCTTCTTGCACTCGTACCCATTTTCATTACCTTACATTTTGAAGTATTGAATTTCTTAAGCCACTTTTCTGACCACTCATGCAGAATAGTTAGATCTTCCTGAAGTTTTCTGCCACTGTTCTCATTTCTTACTTTCTTCACAATCTTTGCATCATCTGCAAACATATTCATGAACGAATTTACAGACTCTGGTAGGCCATTTACATATACAAGGAACAACAGTGGAACTCCACTACTAACTCTTCTCCATTCAGACACTGAATGTTTTACTCTAACTCTCTGTTCCCTTCCTTCTAAGTAAATTTTTATCCATTCCAAGACATTTCCACATATCCTTGCCATTGCTTGCAGCTTTTTAATAAGTCTCCCGTGTGGGACAGTGTCAAATTATTTCTGGAAGTCTAGGAATATGCAATCTGCGAACTAATATTTCTGACAATTATTTTCCTTTTATTCCTTTTTGTTAGCGCGATACGGGGACGGGCAAAGAAAATTGCCCACATTACTCCTGTGAACCAAGAAAACGAGACTGTAATGAGAAAAAGAGATGGGGAGTATTGTGACTTGTCATGTGTGACGGGAGTGTACGAGATGTGTAACGATTTTCTATATGTTTATATGTCGCGAATAGTTCCCAATTAAATGGACATAATTGGCTGACGGCCATGGAATTAAGGCTGGATGCTCTCCCTAGCGCATCGCTGTTGGTTTGAACAGGGTCCGTCACCTACTGAATGGAGCACTCTACCTCTTTGGTGGTCCCTTTTTATGCCAACAGCATCTGGTGTTCTCAGGTAATTACCTAATTGTACTTACCTCATTGTGTTTACGGTACACAGCCCTATGCTCAAAACTCCCAGTCTCCTGGTCGGTTCCACATATATACTCAATGACACTTATCATATTTGTCCTTAAAACTATGAATTGAATTAGCATTAACTACCGCCTCGCTTAGTGAATTCCAATAATCAACTATTCCTACACTAAAAAAAAAAAAAAAAAAAAAAAAAAAAATATATATATATATATATATATATATATATATATATATATATATATATATATATATATATATATATATATATATATATATATATATATATATTTCATTACATCCCGCAAAGAAGTTTTCTTTCGAATATTCAAACTAAAACCTCTAGTTCTAGAGCCAGCCATATCAAAATATCGATCCATATCCACCCTGTCAAACCATAAAGGAACTTAAAAGCCATTACCACATCCCCCTCATTTTTCTGGCTTCGAGTGATGGTAAGTCTAATTTCATCAGCCTCTTATCATAATTGAGATGACGTATTTATGGCAGAAGTTTCGTGGCATGTCTTTGAACTTTTTCCAGCTTAAATACGTGCTTTTTCAACTGCGGATTCCAAAAGGGGCTGCATATTCAATCTTTGGCCTCATAGAAGCTGTATAAATATCTATAAGCATTTCCATGTCCACATGTCTGAAGGCTACATTTCTGAACACAAATCTGCCAATATGTTTACTCCTAGATCTCATCCTCCTTCTCTTGAAGTTCTGCACCTGTTACTGAGTATACAAGCTTGGGCCTTCTTGCACTTGTACCCATTCTCATTACCTTACATTTTGAAGTATTGAATTTCATAAGCCACATTTCTGACAACTCATGCAGACTATTAGGTCTTCCTAAAGTTCTCTACCATTGTTCGTCTCTTATTTTCTTCACAATCTTTGCATCATCTGCAAACATATTCATGAATGAATTTACAGACTCTAGTAGGGCATTTACATATACAAGGAACAAAAACGGTCCTAAAACCGAACCCTGCGGAACAACATTATTAAAGCCTTCTCCATTCAGATACTGAATGTCTTACTCTAACCTTCTATTCCCTTCCTTTTAAGTAAGTTTTTATTTTATCCATGACATTTCCACCTATTCGCCATTACTTGCAGCTTCTTAACAATTCTCCCATCCAAGTACTGACTAGACACAAAGGGCTTAACCTCGAAAAGCAGTGTACCCACCTTGGCAAGAGGTGTGTAACGAATAAGCCAATATATTCGATGTAGATATATGCACAGAAAAAGAACCGTAACTAAAGGAAGACTTAAATTTGCAGATTAATCATAAACAAGATTTTATTTTCATAAATCCTATGTAAGCAATTCACTACGATGCTGGATACTTCATACATAAGCTTCAGCTTCTAAGGCCTTCAGTATTTTTATGATAGGACCATTGCCCTTTTGGATATTTGCTCCTAACCAAACCTATTCTTACATTACATAATTTTACCTAACTTAATCTATCCAAATCTAATCAAGTATGAAATAATAAATTGTGCACGTTTAAGTCTTTTTGCATTATTTCTTATTTTATTATATATTTTTCTTTCATGATTAATGGGGGCAATTGCCTGGTTATGCATTAGGAATTAGGGGCTACTTTCCTAGGGGCTACTGGATCGGGGAAAGTTGTCCTAAAAGATAAATTATTTTTTCCCGTCAGATTTTACCCAGTATTTCAAAGATCTCATCTATTGGGATTGGAACAAGAGGCTTTTTTTCATACATTATGTTCGAATCCAGGTTAAAAAGCCACTGATAAAGAAAACTCACAGACAAAACTCGCAGGCATAAATATCAAACATAAGCTAACTTAACCTAATCTACCTAACAAAACAAAGCAAGGCCTAACCTGTGAGTTTTTATCTGTAAACCTTCTCCTGTGACTTTATTACCCGTCACGTTATTTTCATTCCCTAATTTAAGCCCGAGTTCTTAAACAGTGTAAACTTAGGATACCATATCGTTAGTTAGCTAGACACACAAATGGATTTCATAAAAGCATCTGACGCAGTTCTGCGTATGTCTAGGATCCCGCAAGGGGTGCATCATTAAGTGAAAAATTCGTTTTAACTATATATATAAAAAGGACAGACTAAATTGCTTCAGAGCTAAAACCAATTGGTCTCTTAGTCTAAGACCCGATTTCTTAAACAGTGTAAACCTAGGATACCATATTGTTAGTTAGCCAGACACACAAATGGATTTCATAAACGTATCTGATGCGGTTCTGAGTATGTCTAGAAATATATATATATATATATATATATATATATATATATATATATATATATATAAATATATTTTTTTTTTTCCGGTTTTACGTCACGGACTCCCTTATCAACCAAGGGCTAGGACGGTTGCCTTCTTGCGAAGGACTTGTTTTGGCAAATGTAATCCTTACGCTGAGTGCATGCCTTTGCTAACCTCAGACCGTGACGGGGCGCGAACCCGCGAACCCTCGACCTGACGCCTCAGAGTCGGAGACGCTACCGACTGAGCCACGGCGACTATAGATATATATATATATATATATATATATATATATATATATATATATATATATATATATATATATATATATATATATATATATATATATATATATTGTTAAGTTCCAAGTATTAAGTATGTCCCACAAGTGTATAAGTAATTTATTTCAGGTATGCCAGTGCTATTACATTAGCCATTCGAGCTAAAATAACATACGAAATATAAATGAGTTACTGCAGTGCAGGCATTTTCCTCGATTATAGTACAAAGATTTACTGTAAACTTAAGTCACGCAAGCCAGAAGAACAGAAGCAATACAAATGAGTTGCATTCCAACCTTCTTCCTATATTATCATACATAAGTTTTAATGTAAGCTTTAGTGTGTTTTTTTTATCACCTGCGAGAAATGAAATTGACTTACGATAACCCTAACATTATGATTCCATAGTCAAAGTTTTCGTTATTATTAGGCTAATTCGGACACATTCTTGACGCTGCGTTCATAAGAAAGTAGCCAAGTAGCCATAATTGGAGAGAGAGAGAGAGAGAGAGAGAGAGAGAGAGAGAGAGAGAGAGAGAGAGAGAGAGAGAGAGAGAGAGAGATTTTAGATTTTCCACCCACGGATGGGTGGAATGGATCATGGAGGACCCATGAGAAAGAGAGAGAGAGAGAGAGAGAGAGAGAGAGAGAGAGAGAGAGGAGAGAGAGAGAGAGAGAGAGAGAGAGAGAGAGAGAGTCAATAACATCTCTCTTTTTCACTTCCTAAACTCCTATAAAAATTAGTCTAAAAAACACGAATAATAAATAAATCTATTTCACTCCAGAGGCTTTTACTGGTTTAGATTTGCTCTTCTAAGATTAAACTACCATTTCACACCAACTCACTCTATCCTATGGACGCTCAACCCCGTATCCTGGATCTCAAGACCCTTGTAGATGAAGCCTCACTCATGTTATTTTACTAACTCCAAAAACAGCATCTTTAAAATCTAGATACTTTACATTTCCTACGCTATTGTTTAACTTTGTTCTACGGAGGCAAATCAGTGCAGAGCTTATCAAAACATAATCTACCTCATACCTAATAACTTCTAGCTAGCTGGAGCCTACAGATATAGCCACATATATATATTTTTTTTTATCTAACAAGTGCCTATGGTTATTTTTTAAGAAAATAACTGTGTGTGTGTGTGTGTGTATACATATATATATATATATATATATATATATATATATATATATATATATATATATATATATATATATATATATATATATATATATATATATATATATATACATATATTATATACTAAAGGGGTTGTTTATATTGTTGGCAGAATGTTAAGAAAGGAAGTTTTTTTTTTTAAGCAATCAGTGGAAAACGATGAAACTAGAAAGTAGTAGTAGTAGTAGTAGTAGTAGTAGTAGTAGTAGGAACTAAAGTTGAATATTTGAGAGCTCATAAAATAAAGCCGAGATCAATACAGACGATTATGAACCATACTGCATCAAACACGACTTCCAGAAAAAAAAAAACTGAGTACAAGTCAATGTAAGGAATTGAAATTATAAATTGCTGTTTGAAAGCAATTTTGATGAGTGTGAGAGTAAATTTAAAGGTCATATTCTTTACCAATCATGAGGCCACAAAAATAAAATGTGGGGTCTCTGTAAGAACACGCTATTACGAATTATATGTTATTTATTAGTAACTTGGTCAAATGTTGGACAAACGTCTCTCTCTATAATGATAGAAATAATAATAATAATAATAATAATAATAATAATAATAATAATAATAATAATAATAATAATAATAATAATAATAATAATAATAATAATAATTTATTCCGGTTTTACGTCACGGACTCCCTTTTCAACCAAGGGCTAGGACGGTTGCCTTCTTGCGAAGAACTTATTTCGGCAGATGTAATCGTTACCATGAGTGCATGCCCCTCGACCTGACGCCTCAGAGTCGCGGAAGCTACCGCTTGAACCACGGTGACTACATAATAATAATAATAATAATTCTGAATTATAACATTAATACAAGTCGAGTAAGCTTGTTAAATTCTTTCTAAATATGTAATGAATGTCATTTTGAACTTCTCTAACATTTCATCAAATATGACAATATACTTTAATTACGCCTCCGACCTTTTCTCTTCGGTAATTAGCGTTATTTCAAGTTATCTATAATACTTGATAATTTTGAGAGAGTAATGTGTCATGCGCATAACCAATATTATGTGTCCAAGACCGAAAGATAATTATTAGGCCATTTTAGTTTACAACTTGCTGGTCAGTCAGTCGCCCAGTCCGCCGAGCAGGCGAGCACCTCCCTCAATATGGTTCTGATTTTTGTTATAACGAGACTGTTTGGTCTCACTTTTTTTTTTCATTTATATATTTACATATGCACTTTAACTCGATTTAGTAATTAGGATAATCTTTTTTACATATATCCTATGACATGAGTAAGCTATCATATTTATCGGATCTTGTCAAGATAAATAACTCCCACAACCCCATGAAAAGTTGAATAACCTCGTAATCAAATTTGTAAAGTTGAATAACCCGTTGTTTGTCTTTATAAGAACCAACTGAAATCATGTAGGAATAACAAAAAAAATAATAATACTGTACAGAACATTTATTCACACAAATAAACAAATACAAGCAAAAGGAAAAACAACTAATAATTACCTTGTAAATACAAATAACTCCTATAACTACCTTGTATATATGACGAACCCCAAGACTTGTCTTGTGAAGAGGAACAACCCTAAAGGACCCTAGGGGTATTAATCTTTACACGATCCATTTTATCTTCTAAAACTTCAGATTAAATTGTCAATGAAACACTTAATAACATCTTCAAGTTACCAACTTATTCTTCTTAAATGAAATGAGCAGATATTAGCACTCTGAATTATAAATCCATAACAATAAAATCCTTTTCAGGCGAAACTGGTCAAGAACATGGCTAAAATTTTAACAGCGATTCTAGTAATCGCAGCAATTCCTGAAACTGCCTTTGGACTTCTGTTTGGTGGTCATGTCTCAGCGCCAACCTTTGATATACAGGATAAATTTGATGATGTCCACCTGGTAAATAAGTTCCTGAAGGAACTGATGAATGGAGATCTACAAGGGTGTCACCCCGTCCTTTTGGACACCCAACAAACTCTGGTTTCGCGGACAGTGAGTGATCTGCAGCAGGAGGTAAGGCTTAATTTTTGTCTCTCAAATAAATGAAGAAACTGCCTTATTTATCTTTTTTATCCAGAGTAATATTATAACTTGAATAATTCATGTTTTCTTTTTCTATACATTGCAAACAGTTTCTTCTATCAAGTGACTTTCCATTAATTACTTACAACGTGGAATCATTTATACAAAGTCTCCCTCCATCAACACCATTGCTGAGATACAGAGCAACAAAGTCCACAACTCGTTACTGCATCGCTTATTACCTAATAGCACCCTTGAACTTCGTTGAGGAAGCTTTGACACGCATTCCTAAATCAGGTAAATTACTTTGTTGAGATGTGTTTCCTTTTAAAAATGTCAGGTATTAAACGGAACTGTTGCTTAGCGACCCCGTATGAAATGAAGAAAATTTATCAACTTGGTCTTGTCAGTGTTTGTTGTAAGGAAGAATAGTTTTGATAGTTCATAAGAAACATATAAGTAACCTTATTTTTTTTTCTGGTAAATGCAAAATAAGAACAAAAATATCTACTAATTTTGAATAACACCATTTCTTAAGATGAAGGCATTTCCAATAAATCTCAAACTACATGTTTTTAGTTACAATTCATCAACAAGATATTTTTTCTTTCTTTTAGATATGTTTTCTGGAGCGGCTAGATACTTCGTTATCTATTCAGGGATGAACTTAACTATTACAGATCTAGAAAAGAACAAAATTCATTTAGAGGCTTACAACACTTTGTATGTAACTTTAAGCACTGAAAGATTCAGTAAACATAGACAATATCCAATTCAACTCCTTTGTAAGTATGATATTTTGATCGCAATGAACTGATTTCACCAAAGATACCTTATATATATTAACGAATACGACATAACGAGTTAACTCTGAATACATTCGTATCCGCTAAGGAACTTTGTCTCTTTATAAATATGTAAAAGACGGCGCAAGCCATGTTTGAGATATCCTAATATATATTAACATAAATCGTTTGCTTATATGTTTTTTTGTCTCGCCTGTCGACAGCAAATTGCCCCTTTTGTCGAGATGGCAAACCCGAAATTATCCTCAGAAATCAATGGAGTCCCACTCGAGGCCGCTTGAGGAGGACCGGCCTATTTCCAGACCTCTTCTCAAACTGCAATGGTCATGTATTCCGGTAAATAGTTATGTTTACTTAACTGTAATAATTGGTAAGACTTTAAGGCCCGTAATTCCTCATCTCCTAGTCGAATTACAGAGTCGCTTCATGAATGCATTATTATATATATATATATATATATATATATATATATATATATATATATATATATATATATATATATATATATATATATATATGAATAATTTTTTTTTTTTACCCCGACCAGGACTCGAACCTAGGACTTATGCTTACTAAGTCAAGGCGCTACCACTACACCACAGAAGGTTAAAAGGAATCCAACCTTATAGCTTATATCTGCTATACTTAGGAATGAACGCATTCTAACTGAATGCCACTATGTTCATATTACAGATTCCCCAACCTCACTCGTGGCTTCATTTTAGCATTTAATTCAATTCCCAATCTCATTCGGGCCATGAACTAACCTATTAAGCACATTACATATGTGAAAACATGAATAATTTTTTTTTTTTTTACCCCGACCAGGACTCGAACCTAGGACTTATGACTACTAAGTCAAGGCGTATATATATATATATATATATATATATAATATATATATATATATATATATATATATATATATATATATATATATATATATATATATATATATATATAATTTATTTTTTTTCAGTGCCGTAACCTTGGTTTTTCCGCCCTTTATGGACTACACGGAAGGCAATTCAACACATCCAATTGTTCTAAAAGATTGTCTTGATCGAAACATCATGCGAGTTATCAGCCGAGTCTACAATTTTTCCTTCGAGGTGAGTTTTTCCCCTCAAAACTACAACATATATATATATATATATATATATATATATATATATATATATATATATATATATATATATATATATATATATATATATATATATATATATATATATATATATATATATATATAAAGATATGAATTGCTTGTGTAATATTCTAATATGCTATGACTCGTTTTTAAGCAAGATAATTTGGTATAAAAAAAATTGGTTCTCTGTTCGGAGTGTATGTACCAATTTTCAATCTGTCTGCATCGCAGTTATACGAACCGGCCGATGGCCAGTGGGGTTACCAATTATCAAATGGTTCCTTCACGGGTGTTTTGGGCGTGGTTCAACGCTACGAAGCCGATTTTTCCATGGATATATCCATCACGGCCGAGAGGGAAGAAGTTATTGATTTCACAATTGGATTTCATTCGGAGCCGCTGTCATTTGTTACCAGCAAGCCTCAGGTCATTCCTGTATAACTAGTAATAAATAGTGAATAATTGAAAATATTTATTTATTGACACCATTCGTTATTTTTATGATGTTTGCGCAAAATTACATAGGGAATATTCAATAAAATAAACACATCTACACATGACATACAGTGTACATACCGTACATATTTATGACTAATAACCTACGATGCATGATTATTTTTACCATATAAATAATTCATTAATTATTTACAATATGCATACTATGTAATGATGATTAACAAAATGTCGTTTTGGAAATATATTTTATCTGTGTTAAATTAATGTAATAAATGCTGTTAGTTGAATTGCACAAGAAAATTATTCTTTCGGTAAGAAATGCATTTTAAGGGCTATTTCCTTGACTTATTTCTAATTCTGTTCCCCTACAGCCATTACCACAATGGTTAGCTCTCATTCGTCCTTATCAACTCTACGTTTGGATTTGCTTCGCTGTTGCCGTTACTTTGGCTGGACCCATTTACTATTTCTTGCTGAGAACAACAAATAATCCCACTTACTTCACGTCTTCGGCTTTCGTCATGTTTGCAACCCTTGTTAACCAAGTAAGAACTTTATTTTTCATTGCTTGCCGTTTGAGTATTGTTCGTGGGAAATATCTCATAAAGGTACAATAGATTTTATCCCCAGACATAGCACTGAGTGGTCAATAAAATGTGGTTGCCTTGGTGATAGGTGAAGGAATTGTATTTTCTTTGAGATTTTGTAAGAGTAACATCAGGGTGCTCTTGGGTTATTTATTTTTACAAGGATAGTCACCTAGTCTAACTTAGGCTAACCTATCCTGACCTAAAATGACAATTCATGGAAATATTCAACTTTACATCTTTTTTTTAATCATTAATATTTTCTATGGATTCTCCACCTAAGGATGGGTGGAATGGGTCATGGTGGACCCGTACCTTTACATCGGTTCTGGGGGTTGCTGATCATTACAAAATTATATTATTTCAGTGATATAAAGTTACACCGAACAGATCTGATACAGTTTATCCACTCTCCTTTGGTAGGGGTGTCGTTGGCCTCAAACCACCAGTGTACGTGTGTACTGCATCTTCTGGATATTTTTTTCCATGATAGCCACGATGTCCTATGTGGGGAATTTAACTGCCTTCCTTACTGTACCGGAGATGTCTCCTACGGTTGACAATCTAGAGGAACTCTCTCGCTCTTCCTTCGTCTGGGGTATCAACGACTATGGAGCAGCTGATTACCAGCTCTTCAAAAGTAGCAAAGTATTTTGATATGCTCCTATTTGCATGTTGTTGTTTTTTTATTTGTTGGTGGTACGTTTGCCCCCAAAATGCGATTAATTTTCTATTTCAAACTTTTAGTTGTTCGTGTTAATTACATGTTTGTCACGATTTGGACAGACAAATATCTTCTTTATTTTGCCAACAGGTTCCTCTATATCAGAGGATTTTCAGAGGTTTGACCTTTTGTCCATCCCTCGTAGAATGTGTTCAACGAACACTAGATCGTCGATTTGCTTTTATTTCCTGGAGGACTTACCTTAGAGATGTCATTGCTACCAACTTCACAGAAAAAACTGGCTATACACCTGTTTATCTATCTAAAGAAAGCTTCTGGCCAGGAGACATCGGTTACGCGATGCAGAAAGGCTCACCAATGAAGGCAAGTAACAGATGCTTCTCATTGCAGAGCCCTTTTCTAAATTCATTTATATAGTTTCAGAATGTACTAAAAATTTTACGTAAAAATTATATATGGAAGACTGAGGCTCATGAATGTGATTTTATATATCAATTCACCGTTTTATATGGCAAATTTAGTCCCCAATCGAATAGGGGTGGACAAATCAAGTTGGAGCTATGAGGGGGATAAAATTTGGCAGCCCTTCCTAACGCCCCGTTGGGAGGTCGAACCTGTGTTTTTAGATTTTTGTCTCGGGCATTAAACCAGTGAGCTACTGCGGCTCACTGATGTCCTCTATACATTAATTATAAATAATAATAGTCACATTAGTCATGTACTAGGCTCTAAAGGTGCCTCACTCGGAAAATATTTTTCTATTATCAACAGAGAGGCTTTGATAAAGTACTTAGAATGTTATTCGAAAGCGGCTTCATCGATAAATGGGTCACTGATCTTATAAAAAAACATACCCTAGACAGTCAGAGGAGAAAAATGGTAAGCCATGTATAACTCTACCATATATTATTAACACTCTGTAATGTAGTCAATTAGGGCAAAGTTTACATACACATAATTATATCAGTTTAAGTAACACCAGAATGCCCTGACTTCAAAATACATGATAGCCAACAGACCAATATCACTGAATCCTACCTTGTACCATAGTGACCCTTAACCCCCCATGTAACAGCTTCCCCTTTTAGGCAGTAACAGGACCCAGGGTTTCAAAATAACCACTTTTGTGTCATTTATATAAGAGTAATTAGTTAAAACTGTTCAAAACTAGCTGTTGGATCTTTGAAAACGTTACTATGCACCACGGTACTATTGTCATAGTATACAGAATTTGGTAAATACATATAAACGTCAAAAAATATGTCAACACTTCTTAAATTAAAATGAAATAGTAGTCACCACATACCTGAGATAAACTCAGATCCCCATCTTGTCGATTCTGTCCTGTGCAATTTACACGCAGGCTGAAGCAACTGCTCGTGGGGAACTGGTGAAATCTGATGAAGGAACTTTGAGCTTGACAGTGCATCATCTCCAGGGTGTCTTCTTCGTGTACGCAGCAGGACTTCTCCTGGCTTCGATTCTTCTGCTACTTGAAATAATATTCCGCAATGATTTGATGGATTTCCTGACTAAGAGTTACTAATGTCCTGAATACTGCCATCGTTCCAGAGAGAGAGAGAGACTTAAATAATCCTCTGATGACATAATGGATTTCCTGGCTAAGACGTATTATACCCTGAATACTGCTATTGTACCAACATTTGAGATGTTAATCATATTTTCATGGTCTACAATATAATTTCTTGCTAATAAAGCACTCGCAACTTAAATTCATATTGTTTCTGTTCATAATAATCCACCGAGTAAGTTTATCTTATAAATACGGAGTAAATATGATACATCAGGCAAAAAAAAAATAGAAATTTTATACATTGTTCAAATTACTCTAAGATTATTCGTCAAGACTTTATTGTTATAAAAATATAACAATGTTAAAAAAAAAATAATTCATATAAAAAGACAACTCAAGGCATTTATGAAAACAATTTCTAAAGGCTGAGCCCATCCACGCGAAAGTTATCAATAAAAACAAAATTACAAGAAATGTAAACAAATGACTTTTATGACAATCTTCATACTCCCATAATCGTGACTGATAACGTTATACTTGTTAAGACCCCATTCACTATGTCCGTCGACTCTGCAAAGCCTCTTATTAACGAAATGTTGAAAGTTCTTAAACGTATTGAAGAAATCTTGGCCTTTGTGGGAATTTATTACGTGGGAAAACTCACTCTGCCAACCCTGTGGGAAATTCTTAAAGGCCTGAGAACACACCTCTGGTCCAAGTTTGTGGCCAAAAGACTCGTTGAAAAGTATGGGAAATGGGCAGGTATGTATTATACAGGGCACGGACAACTGACCCTAGGGCATTTGCACTAGGATGGCTGCCCCTAACTTAATAAAAAGACGGATAATTACCCCATTATAAGTTAGTGTAATATACCACATAATTAGAAGGTCAGTGTGAACAATTTCTTATTTCACTCTTGTTAGTGTAGGTTAGGTTAAGCTAGGTTAAAGTTGGGGTAGTTGTCCTACCTTTGAGCTGTTGAGACTATGGTTACAATTCACATGATTAAATGAAGTTTGTTGTAAGTTACAGTAGTTCTCAAACTTCATTTCAAATAAGAAAAATTTATAATTAAAATTGTAATTTACTTGTTTTAGCAATGTTATCAATGTTTTAACTTCATTACACCAATTAGGGGTGTGAAAGTAAAAATTTCTCTTTGGAAGGAACCTGTTTATGCCTAGGTTTGGGTAAGCTGTATCATAGTAGTTTTAGTTTTTGTTAAATCCTCAACTCAAAAGTTTATTACATTATAGATATATTATAAGACGAATAAAGACTCTCCAAATATATTATAAATTTTCATAGTCAATTGTTCTGTATTTAAAGGGGCCATATATATGAGTATTCCATTGTTCGGCAGCAGGTCAGTTGTAGAGTGCAGTAATCGGTAAGTGCCTGATAAGGGTTCAACCCTACCATGAACCATAAGGAGGGACATCCACTCTTAATACCCCAGCACTAGTCTATCTGTGTCTGCCCTTATTCACAAGGACAAATTATGATACAGAGCATTGCATATCTGGATATTCTATGAGTTAATACCTTGCAAAAGATGCACAATTTTAGCTTTTTGAGGTCGTCAGTTTCCAGATACATGTATATATAAAGTCCCAACTACCAAGAAGAAATGGGACAGAATGTGGTTAGATTACAATGTGCTGCATTTTATTCATTGTATATAGAGTAATTACCTATATTGTATACACTGTATAAGGTACAGTAATTACCTGTTGGGATCTTGGCAGCATAGTACTAATTGTGCTCAACTTGAGAAGTGACTTAATAAGAGTTTGATACCCTTGAGGGGGTATTAGGAAGGGCATACAGCCTTAATTTCCCAACTTCAGCCTGTCTGTGTCCACCCTCCATAATGGGAATTAAGTGACATAAAACGGAACGCAACAATAACATACAGCTTTAGTTAGCTAGTTACTAGTACGCGATGCATACACAATTTTGGTCATGTACATGAACATATCATCTGTTCAAGCTCAATAAACTTTTGATTCATCATCATCGTTATCCTCAAGTATTGGTAACATAAAGATTTTCTAGTTGAAGTGTTGTCAGCATATACAGCAGAGCAAAGTACATAAATTATTTTAGTCATGAGAGAATATATGGAAGTAAATTAAATTCTGGAATCATCATCATCAAATCTTTCGGCTTCTCCCATCAGGGGTCGCCACTGCGGAGCAATCATCTCCATATCACCCTATCCCTGCCTCCTCCTCTCTTACACTGCACACCCTCATAATTTTCTCACACCACATCCATTAATCTTGTCTTTGACTTACCTCATCCCTTCGTCCTCCTTTGTCACACCTCTCACCCTACTGTCCTGGCAGCTCCATCCTGTACTATAAGAAGACATTAAGTGATTTATGTTCATAATTTTGTCTGTTTTTAGAATGAATTGTGGTTTAATATATAATAATTACCCTAAATATCTGTAGAATGTCAGGATCTTGTAAGGAAGAGTAATCTCAGGATGTCAACCTAACATGACTTGGGGCTTTGTAATATTTACAAGGTAGTTCTGGGGGTTATTCATCTGTATCAGCTTGTTTACTTGGTTATTTAACTTTACATGCGATTCAAGGACTTACTCATCTTTACTAGACCCTAATTTCTTATGTATTTACCTAATTGTGATTACGGGTAAGAACCCTATATTGTAACTGCCTGTTTCCTGGTTGGTTCCGTTTTTATACTCAGTGATATAATATATGCCCTAAAACTATGAATTGAGTTAGCACTGCTTCGTCGTTAGCTACTTCCAATCACCAACTATGCTTATGCTAAAAAAGTACTTCCTTACATCTTGGGAAGTTTTCTTACGTAGCTTAAAACAATGACCTCTAGTTCTAGAGCCAGCCTGCTGTGAAAAGAGCTTTAAAATGATAGGAGACATCTTATCTTAAATAATAGATTTCAGGATGTATAAACTCTAATGCCTTGTTTTCACTTTCAGTCGTAACAGGCTGTACTGACGGAATTGGCAAAGCATATGCTGTGGAGCTTGCAAGAAATGGCATGAACATTGTCCTTATTTCTCGTACTGTAGCAAAGCTTGAAAAAGTTGCTTGTGAAATAAGTAAGTAATTTACAGCTTCAGATAAGTACTGTATTTACAGTTCTTAATCCAATATTTTGTGCTTTTTCTGTAGTTTCTCAAAAACTTGACAAAACTATCAGCATCTATTTTTAAATATGATAATTGTACATTAATTTTTGATAAGAAATACAGTAGTCAGTTGTATTTATAAAAAAAGAGCACTGTTGCACTTCATTTAGATTCAGTATTGAAGTACAGTATTTGTTGTCACCGATACAAAGTAGTAATGTTCGCAACTTTAAGTCATCAGAACGAGGATTCACGGGCTGCCACTGTCTTAGAGGTTAGAAAGGGCATCCACTCAAGGTAACGATCACACCTGCCAACACCAAAATATTTGGCAAGAAGGCACCATCTTAGCCCTTAGTAGAAAAGGGAGTCTACAATGTAAATCTGGTCACATTGAAGTACAGTACAGTACTTCATTACATTTTTCTCTGCAAAGAAAATTTATTACGGTTTCATACAGCCAGTGTGTGTCTAATAGCTGATTACTGCACACTGTTTTGCTTATTTATTCAACTAGCTATGTTTATATTTTAATCTTATCTATATTCTATAGCACAGGAATTTGGTGTAGAGACTGAGGTGATCCAGGCAGATTTTTCAAGGGGAAGGCCTGTATATGATATCATATCAAGATCCTTAGCAAATAAAGATATTGGAATATTAGGTAAGCATATTTACTGCATGATATTAGTTACTTACATATATAATGACGGCAGTTTCTCTTGTAAGGGGGTGCCTGACTCAAAGCACACACATTCACCATAAGCCAGACATACCTTCATTATTCCTCTCAGCTCCTTGGAGTTGTCACAGTTCCCCTCTTCACCATCCTGCTTGAGTCAGAAACGGAGCAAGTGGGCAAGGATTTTCTGCTGTGAAGCTTGACAGCTGTAGCTGTTTTACCTCCCACTGCTTTATTACTTGGATTTTAGATATTAATATTTTATTTTATACTGAATCACTGCCACTTTCCAGGAGAGCTAGTAGGTGGCAGCAACCAATAGAAGAATATAAAATAAGACATCATTTACTCTATAATCATTATCATTTTACTTTCATTAGTGCTAACACAGTATGATATATACAGTACTATCTTTAATAGCTATCGGGACTCTTTAAGTTCTGCTCAATCTTTAGCTAATCCTTCTAAGCTTTCATTGGCAATAACTGTAACAAAGAGATTAATAGATCAGTTTCAATATACATGCCGCTTTTACTATATCTTATTGTGCAAGTACAATGCACATAAAAACTTGCCTTATATGATAGTTGTGTTTGTGAAAGTAAGTAAAAACTTGCACGTACTTGCCTCATCTGCTTGTTTTTGTGCAAGTAAGTGAAGACTTCCCTCTTCTGCTAATTTTTTTGTGGAAGTAAAAAAAACTTGCTCATGCTCTTAGTTATTTTTGTGCATGTAAAGAAATACTTGCCCAACCTTGCCTCATCTGCGAGTTGCTTATGTGCAAGTAAATTAAAATATGACCATTCTTGCCGCGTGTGCTAGTTGTGATTGTGCAAGCAAGTACAAATCCCACTGAGTAAGGGATTGTCATCCTATACATTTTAGTATTATGTAATGGCATACTGTACAGGGTTTAACCAGTCTCGAGTATATCCGTTTGACTTGTCTCATGTATCATGTAGGGAATACGAGGCCGACTTTCTGCCCCCAACATCAGGGAGAAATTGTTTTGGATTTTGTAAAGAAGTGTAACTCCAGGGTGCTTTATGGTTATTTATATTTACAAGACAAGTCACCAAACCAATCCTAATGTAACCCAACAAATTATAGGGTTATTTAATATCTGTGGATTACTCATCTTCAGGTGATCCAATGTTATTTATTTATTTATTTATTTTTGCATTATGTTTCACTATTGGTCCCCCATTTGGGCTGGACACAGATGGATTGATTGGAGCTGGGGAATTAAGGTTGGATGACCTTCCTATCACTCAGCTGTGTACTCAAGCATGGGTTTGTCACCTCCCGAGTCAAGCATTCTACCACTATTCTACAGCAGTCTCCACAACATCCTAACTCTTCATACTGTTAAATAATTTCCAGTAAATAACGTCGGAATGGCACCTCCGCACCCAATGCCATTTGAAAAAGTGTCGGAAGATGACATGTGGGGTATGCTTAACGTCAACATGGCATCTGTAGGTGCCATGTCAAAGTTGGTCCTGCCGGGAATGTTGGAACGGAAACGTGGTGCCATAGTCAACGTATCCTCCCTTGCTAGCATAATGCCAGTTCCTCTTATACAGATGTATGCTGGCACTATAGTAAGACTTGCATTAAGTTGAATTTCTATTTTTATTTCTGTTTTGTTTATATTTCTTACATTTTTTTTCATGACTACAAAGTTATATGATTTCCAAATTTTTTATCTTTCAATGATTCTTTTGAATAAATTAATTTATATATAAAATCAATCCTTCCATTAATTCTAATAACTAACTTTACCTGTATGTACTGTATTCTTATGTAATCCTTTCATTAATTCTAATTAAATTTACCTGTATGTATGCTTGTGTAATCCGTTCATTCTAATTACTAAATTTACTTATATTGTGTAATTTACCTGTTCAGAATTTTATGCATAAAGATGATGTACTTTGTTCTTCAACATTTATAACTATCTTAATACAGATGCTCCTCTACTTTCAAACACTCGCATATACGAGCAAAAACTTACCCATTATCTACCCATGTATTAATGTAGTGTATTGTATTATCAAATTATTATATACTGCATTAAGCTTCATTAATACTGTATACGTTATGTTTTATGTAGGAGTAATGAGACTTTAGCCTATGTACTATACAGCACTTCATATGTAAGTACTGTACTTTTTTTTTTTTTTTCTTTCTACCTAAGCACAACTAAAGAACAATTTTTCATACGAACGGACTTCTGGAACGTGACTCATTCTGTGTATCGTAATCCCTTCAATTGGGCTCTTTACCTTATGTCCAATAGATACTGTTGATTCCCTTAACTACATTTTATTACTTTTCCAACAGGCTTTCGTTGACACCTTTTCACGAGCATTTGAGTACGAGTGCAGGTCGTCGGGTATAGTCGTGCAGACTGTTTCACCCGGAGCTGTTGTAACCAATATGACCAAATTTGATGATAAATTTTCTAAACCAAGTAAGTTAAACATTCATTATATGTAATAATACCTAATTTGGACAAGTTTTTAAGTTAAACAAATATTGCCTGCAAGATTTTAGAAGTGTGTATGAGTAATTAAAGCAGTGGGGGTATACGAGCTGAGGCTGTCGGGCTTCTCGGCAGAAGCTCCTTGCCCACTTACCCCGTGGTTGACCCAAGCAGGGCAGTGGGGAAGGAAATTGCAGGAGCCCTTTATCTCCAAGTAGCTAAGATGAGTGACTTAAGTATATCAGCTATTGGTGTGTGAATGCTCTGACTCTGCCACACCCTTACAAGGGGTATAGCAGCCATTAAGCATGTATTGTATATGTATGATTTAATTCGGAGGTATGTGTCATTAGCTATGGCATATGTTCATTACTGTATATGCCATGTAAAAGTATGACTGAGTAATTAATTGATTAAAGACGGATATGAATACTTTTAAAATTGTAATTTTATGTTTCTTGCCTTGGAGTAAAAAAAAATTATATATATACAGTGTCTTGAATATATTTCAAGACAGTTTATTTCTACGTACATTATGTAAGTGTTAGTTTGCATATAGTTTCGTTTATTGTAACGTAAGTGCATAAATGTATACTTTTAGACTTCGCATGTATACTTATTAAGTTCTATCATGTATACACGTATATTCGTATGTATAATGTGTAGTTTATTAGGGAGGCTGGCCGTAGAAGACGTGGAGAAAGGAATGTAGGTCACTAATGGATTTTAGCCATTAACCCTTCACCTCCTTGATAACGCCTCGTTGAACAAAGAACTGTTGTAAGCAAGTCATAACTCAACTTAGTCCTAGTACCAAGGACCCCGACAAGCTAGAGGAGTTTTGTGGGACTTTCTTACAAAAGTTAGTTGCTGCCGTGAGATGCTACGAGGCACTCATTTTTACTGTGTTTATTGACAGTACTTATAAGTTTATAATTAGTTGTCTTCGTGAGACGTTACGAGACACTCAAGTAAAAAACGTGATAGAGATTCGTGGATCAGAAGATATTCAATGAGTTTGATTGGGAATCCCGTGATTGCTGACGACATCAGGGTTATCCGGATAGATGAGTACAGATGCAATGCAGATTTACCTTATTTCTAACAATATTTATAACTACGTGTGAGGGACAGAATGAGCTCATTTAATTGAACACTCGTAGGTAGAATGTATGTTAGAAAATTTATTATTCTGTATGAGGAAGTTTTACGTTAAGGTGAGGAGAGTTTATTTAAATATTCACATATCAACAGTTCATAAACCCCCTTATAAAATATGTGCATGTATGTCTATGCATGTAATATTAATTATATTTATTGGTAGAGGATTTAATTTTGAGATCGTGGTAGGCTTCTACTGAAGCCGTGTCAGGATTTCCGAATTTAGGGGGTTATAAGATCGAAGGGTAAATAACACACAGGAAATCCTCCACAGCTTTTGGTCCTTCGAACCGGATGAGAATTGGTGTGGTAATGGTGAAAATAGTGTACATTTTAGATAAGCTCCCACCTTGTAAGAAGTTAGTGTAAAACTCTACGGTTAAAATCGTCCACATTTCAGCGAAAACGGGGAGGAGCATTGCATGTACTTGCATGAATATTGCAAATATAACTTTGAAATTTAAGTGGTTGTTGAAATATATAAGAGAATCCATTTCCCAAGTGGATAAAGCATTTCTCTATCTGTGGAAACGAAATATACTTTCGTAGTTGAGCGTCCATTAAGTAATTTGGATATTAGCACCCAATTTCGGCTGGGTGAACAGTGGTTTTTAGGGATTTGTGTGTTTACATATTTCCCATTTAACGATATCTAGAATGTCGTATTGATTCCTTTGTTTACGTAAATAAACAGAAGGTAGTGACCCACCTACTGCTAGGTGCACAGTGTCATTTGAGGAACAGTGTGGTTTGCATTACACTTTCCATTTACTGTTGCTGACTTGACAGTGTCGTTTAACTGATGAAAAGTGTGTTTTACACTTTGAGGATTGGCGTCATAATTGACGGAATTAAATAACTGTATGTTATTATCTTGAGATTTGGAAGACTGTCCTTTGATACTCTTTACAGAGTGATTGTTTGTTGCATTGTGGATGCATAAAGAAGATCTTGGATTCTTTGATGATAAATTTGCATCAACTATTTGTTTGTTGTTTTATGTTCTATTTGCTTTCTCAATATGTTGGTTAAACCTGAGGCATTAAAACGCCTTCGGGAATTGGTTCAACGTGATTGTGTTCAGTGTCAAACAGAACTTGCCAAAGATGATGAAACATTTGTTGTTAATTATTTAGAAAGATGTCATCATACGCTAACAGAGAGATTTGGAAGATATGATAGGAAATATGAAGAATATGTCGAGAATAAGCCCCTTAAAAGGGATTCTGAAGAGGAGGATACAGAACATGACAATCTAGCTGAAACAGTAAATAATATTAGCTTAGCTGTCCTAGAACGGATTCGTAAGTTAGGAACTATGAAGAGTACTAGAGCTCCTAGTTCTGAGAGTTCAAGCCTCCCCAGTGGGCAACCCACACCTAAATTTCCTGAAGTAAAAATACCACAGTTCTCTGGAAACTATGATGAATGGAACTAGTTTTGGGATACGTTTGATAGTTTAGTACATAGCACTTCTATGGCAACTATGACAAAGTTTACCATCTTAAGAAATGCCCTTAAAGGAGATGCAAAAGACACCATAAAGGGATATCCTGTTGCTAGTGAGAGTTATGATGAATGCATTCAACAGTTACAAGCTGTTTATGCCAACAAGGACAGAATTGTACGAAATTTAATGAGGAAATTGGTAAAAATATCAACTCCCTCTTCTAATTATTCATCACTTTTTAAGTTCAAGCAGGAAGTAGAAGCCATTACTAGAAGTCTGAAAAATTATAGAGACATGGATAACACTGATTGGGTGTTTTCAGAACTCGTGATGATGAAATTGCCAGAAGATGTTGAGAACTGGATTAGCATGAAAATAGACACAAAATATCCTACATATGAAACCCTCTTGAAGGAACTGGGAAAATATGTATATTATATAGAAGGCAACTTCACTAAAGATAACACAAAGGGAGAGACCCAAACCTCCCAGGGAGATGAGACTCAGTCCTATAAAAAGAATGTGGGTAGTTATGGTGCTACTGCAAAGGTAGTAAATAGTAAAACAGAATGTGTATTCTGTGGTTGGCAAGGTCATAAGTCTGAACAGTGTAATAAAGTAGTTAGTATAAACGAACGCAGAGACAAATTGAGAAACAATAACAAATGTCTGAGATGTACTCAGTCAGGGCATTATGCAAATGAATGTTACACTCAGTTAAAGTGTAAGAAGTGTAAGAAAAATGGTCATCATGCAGCCTTGTGTTATGAACAAGAGTCAAAATTTCGTAGAAGGTTTGAAGAACCTACATTTCTGAATGAACAGTCAGAAAATGGTTCAAATATAGATGAGTCAAGCAATGAGCCAGAACATTCTGACTCAGAAAAGGACAAGAAACATGTTGGTGTGATGACTATGAAGGCAGTACAAAGGCAAATGGTGAAGCCGAATTTACCTTCATGTGCTCTGCCTACTGCAAGTGGAAAAATAAGCAGCTCAAAGGGAAATCTTTGGGTAAATACTAGGTTATTCTTTGATACAGGTTCCCAGTGTTCCTTTATAACTAGGGAATTAGCTGAAAGGCTTAAATTAAGCCCAGTAGATGAAATGTCTCTTGGTATTGATGCATTTCGTTCTGAGACGAAGGAAGGAAGTTTTCCTGTCGTAAATGTAGTTATCAAATTGGGGAAAAGAAGAGCCAGAGTTAAATTACTCGTAGTTGATGACATGGTAATTAGCATCCAAACTCCAGGACTAGCAAAGGCTGCAAATGTGTTAAAGTCTAATGGTCACAAGTTGGCTGATGAAGATATTTATAGTGATGTACTGGAAAACATTGGCATTGTTATTGGTGCCTTACATTTTAGTCAGTTTGTTAGTGGTATTAACAAGTGGGATGTCTATACTTTGATGGAAACACCAGGTGGTGTCATGTTGTATGGCCATATTCCTCGTGATACTCAACATGGGTCCAGTAGTGTACAAAACCAACTTGTTATGCGAGTAGGAACACAGTTATTGCCTACTACAACACAAGAGTTGATTGATGAGGCCAAAAGGCCAGTTAATAAGTTGTTGAATGAAGAGACCATAGAGCCTGTTAATAAGTTGTTGATTGAAGAGGCCATAGAGCCTGTTAATAAGCTGTTGATTGAGAAGGCCATAGAGCCTGTTAATAAGTTGTGGGAGCCAGAGAGTATAGGAGTAAAGCAAGAAGTGCATTACGAAGATAAAACTACACTTAGAAGTTTTACAGAGTACGTTCCCTTGAAGCCTATCCACACTCCACTCCTGCACAATTTTCAGAGTGCCTTTGGACAAATGAAGTCTCTAATAGAACAGTTGGAGGAAATATTGGAGAATGTTCATGTGGGTAATTTGTTGGATGCTTGTACCAGTGAAGAGAAACAGTTTGATATATGCAATACTGCAGATGTAGAGTGGGAAAAGACCAAAATATCACTGCAAGCACTAAATTCCAACAATGCAAGACTTCAAAGGGTACTGGATCAGCGCCTTTCTGAAAATTCTAGATCTCCTAAAGTATCAATCTTTAGTTTAATCTGGAATGTTAATACAGACAAGTTGTCTTTGAAAAGTCTGAAGGCTAGAGATGTGTTGACCAAACTTAAACTTCTGTCACTGGTGGGTATACTTTTGGACCCCTTAGGTCTAATATCACCCTTACTAAGAAGAGGAAAATTTCTTATTCAGAGAGCTTGGTCTGAAAAGCTCTCATGGGAATATCTGTTGTCAGAAGTATACGAAGAGGAATCATCAAATTATGAAAGATCTGAACGTCAAGCTGCCCAAAGGGTTAAAGAATTGTGGGCACGCTTAATCATTGATGATAAATTGTAGTACTGATGGGGAGACCCTCCATTTTTTCCTTTTTGGAGGGGCCCAGGATGTCTTGAATATATTTCAAGACAGTTTATTTCTACGTACATTATGTAAGTGTTAGTTTGCATATAGTTTCGTTTATTGTAACGTAAGTGCATAAATGTATACTTTTAGACTTCGCATGTATACTTATTAAGTTCTATCATGTATACACGTATATTCGTATGTATAATGTGTAGTTTATTAGGGAGGCTGGCCGTAGAAGACGTGGAGAAAGGAATGTAGGTCACTAATGGATTTTAGCCATTAACCCTTCACCTCCTTGATAACGCCTCGTTGAACAAAGAACTGTTGTAAGCAAGTCATAACTCAACTTAGTCCTAGTACCAAGGACCCCGACAAACTAGAGGAGTTTTGTGGGACTTTCTTACAAAAGTTAGTTGCTGTCGTGAGATGCTACGAGGCACTCATTTTTACTGTGTTTATTGACAGTACTTATAAGTTTATAATTAGTTGTCTTCGTGAGACGTTACGAGACACTCAAGTAAAAAACGTGATAGAGATTCGTGGATCAGAAGATATTCAATGAGTTTGATTGGGAATCCCGTGATTGCTGACGACATCAGGGTTATCCGGATAGATGAGTACAGATGCAATGCAGATTTACCTTATTTCTAACAATATTTATAACTACGTGTGAGGGACAGAATGAGCTCATTTAATTGAACACTCGTAGGTAGAATGTATGTTAGAAAATTTATTATTCTGTATGAGGAAGTTTTACGTTAAGGTGAGGAGAGTTTATTTAAATATTCACATATCAACAGTTCATAAACCCCCTTATAAAATATGTGCATGTATGTCTATGCATGTAATATTAATTATATTTATTGGTAGAGGATTTAATTTTGAGATCGTGGTAGGCCTCTACTGAAGCCGTGTCAGGATTTCCGAATTTAGGGGGTTATAAGATCGAAGGGTAAATAACACACAGGAAATCCTCCACATACAGTATATATATATATATATATATATATATATATATATATATATATATATATATATATATATATATATATATATATATATATATATATATATATATATATATATATATATATACACACAGGGGGTCCTCGTTTAACGTCAGGGTTCCGTTCCTGACAGCTGACTTAAAGCGGATTTTGACATAAGTCAGATAAGATTTAAATTCGAACCTAGGTCCCTCAACCTATGTTAAAAATAATAATTTTAAGCATTGGAAAAAATACATGTTCGTAACATATGATAAAAAAATACTAAAACTAATCTTAATAATATTGCCTACCCTTTAAATTAACATTAATTTATAGAAATAAAGTTCTCATTATAAGATACAGGTCCTGTAAAATAAAACTACACTTATAAACATAAAAAAATCTGTACTGTATTACAGTACAATAATACTGTATAGTACAAAAGTTTAGGTACTGTATTGTTTTACTCGTGGTTTGCTTGAATAAGGAAAGAGAGACTGGCTTATTAAGAGGAAGCTGGAGAGACAGCTGCTGAGGAGACTGAGGCAAGTGAGTCTGAGGAGGCAAAAGAACTTACAGTGCAGTACATAATCTATAGAAAAAAATACTGTATTATAAGTTCTCATTGTAAGATACTGTATAATAAAACTACACTTATAAACATAAAAATATTATACAAAACTGTGCTTACTTTTACTCATGTGGTTTGATGATCGTGGCCACGATCGTACGGGCTAATCCGAGATTGAGGCCAATGTTCATAGAAGATTCTCCCTTTTCAGCACGGTTTACTACTTCAATTTTAATTTCCATGGTGAACTATCACGCTTGGAAGACATAGAAAAGTAGGTAACAAGCGAACACAACAAGAGAGCAGACAAAAGCACTAGACACATTATGGTGGGTGGGAATAAACTGATTGGTGGGTCTTCTCCCTCTTATAATGACGCGTGATGCCTGATTCTTACACTCTCGCTCAACAAACTATTTTGAATAAAATCGTATTTACAGCTGTGTGTTTGGTATTTTTTTTTAAATTCAATATAATTCTTCAATATAACCAAATATATGAATAAAGCCATACAGTACAGCTGTGTTTGCTAGCTCTGTATTTGTGTGTATTTTGAATAAAATTGCATTTACAGCTATGTTTTGGTATTTATTTAAATTCAATATAATTCTTCAATATAACCAAATATGTAAACAATTAAATAAATAAACCCATTAACTTGATAATATGAATACAGCTGTGTTTGCTAGCTTTGTATCCGTGTGTATTTCAAACAAAATCGTATTTATAGCTTTTTTTAATTTAATATAATCTTTCCATATAACCAGATATATAAATAAAACCATTAACTTGATAAATATGCATACAGCTGTCTTTGCTAGCTTTGTATTCGTGTGTATTTCAAATAAAATCGTATTTACAGTTTTTTTTTATTCAATATAATCTTTTAATATAACCAAATATATAAACAAATAAATAAATAAAGCCATTAACTTGATAAATATAAATACAGCAGTGCTGCTAGCTGTGTATTCCTCTGCCAATCTCACAAACTAATTTGGCTCTCGGTTTGAATTTATCACACCCATTTAGGTCGAAAAATTAAGTTATTAATAATTTGTTACTTACTTTTTGGCCTTTGTTGTAATGATGAAACGACGTTATATGAGGAGCCACTGTATATATATATATATATATATATATATATATATATATATATATATATATATATATATATATATATATATATATATATATATATATATATTATATATATAAAATTTTTAAAGTTAACATATTAAATGGTCACTTAACCACACCATGGATATTAAATACTAGAGAGAAGGGAATAGTATGTAATAACTGATTGATTTCATAGACTGAAACAGTTATGCATCAGTCAGAAATATGTTAATGTCTTTCTTTTTTCAGGTTTCTTTGTGCCAAGCGCTTCAAAGTACGCGTATCATGCATTAAGTACGCTTGGGTATTCTCGTTGTACCACTGGGTACTGGGGTCATGGTATAATGGTAAAGTATTTTTTTTTTATTTATATTTTGTTTATTTGTCATATTTATATGTCACCATTTATTCCCATTATGGGGTGGACACTAACAAATTGAAGCTGGGGATTTCAGGCTGGATGCCCCATGTAACGCCTCGCAGTTGGCTCGATTGCGAATGTCACTTCACAAGTACTCCAACCACCGAGTTATCGCAGTCCTCACCAAAGTCATACTGTATTTCTTTTTATTTAATGGCGGTAGGAATTGTTTACGCATATGTGTGTTTAAAGGGCTGTCTATTCTAAAATAAGAGTACTGTACTTTGATTTTTTTTGTCAGTCAACACCATCCTTGTGTCATCTACTTGCATTGGTGACACTCTTACACAACTTTGTGCAGTGTCTTTATGTATGTCAGTTTTTTGCATGTTTTACATTTACCTAAAAAGATTTTCAGTTATGCAGTGATCTGCTAGGGGGTTATGGTAGATCAGTGGTAGACTGCGTGAGTGGGGAAGTGACAAAACCCGAGTTGGAGCCAATAGCAAAGCTTAGGAAATACATCCATCCTTAATTTCCTAACTCCGTGTTTGTGTCCACCCCCATTTGAATAGTGCCTAATTTAACACATAAAATGGTGCAAAAATGCACTGATCCCTCAGTGCCAATAGAAGCGGTCCCGAGGATTGAGCAAACAAATTTATACTTCTTATTTAAATATTTGCAGAGGCTTTCTACAACTCATTTCTTGAAGGTTTTTCAAGTTCTCTCTTACTATTTTCACATTAGGGAATTATCTGTTTCGACTATTCACATAATTATTATTTGACCTTCCAATCTAACATATTTTCTTCGAGCCTTAATTCTAATTTATGGTCATATTTTGGAATGATATTCTGTTTGACTGTGGTTGTTGTGTTTCATCTCCTTTATAATCACTTTTCCCATGAGACACTAGTTTGTAAAAATATATTTTCCCCCCACAAAGTTAAGTTTTTTTGTTATATGGAGGATTATGACTTTTATACATAGATAGCTAGTACTGTAAAACATTATGAATTTGCAACTTATAATCTAAATATCAGATCCTTCTTATATGATAGAAATTATCTACTTGGTAATTGAGGAAAATACTATACTGTACTAAAATTTTATCATGTGAGCTTACAGTAGTTAAATTTGGAATATTTGAAAACTTATTTTTTGAAATACTGTATTTTATTTGTGACAGGCATGGATCTGCAGGAGATACCCAGAATGGCTTATGATGTGGGGGTATTACGGTGTATATATCCATAAGTTTGATAAGTGAAAAAGGAATTAGTTATGGATATATTAGTCTGGCAGAATTATCTGAAGGCTGATTAATTTCTATTGTGGCAAGACATAGTAAATAATAGTTTTAAGATACGGTATAGTGAGTTAAGAGTAAGTTTAGCATAAAAGTACTGGAGTCTTTAAATTTTGCTAAGAAATGATCAATAACTGTGGTCTTGTGAAAGAAAAGGTGGTTATATAAGGCTAAAGGATATTAATTTTGAAACACAAGTAATTGCTGACATTTAAAACTAAAGTATTTTGCTTTTTGTTAAATTGTGACAAATGTTAGGTAGCATTTACATATATCCTGATTACATATTGTACCTAATATTTCTTATTCAGATGTGATACCGTATCCTGATATATAGATATATATATATATATATATATATATATATATATATATATATATATATATATATATATATATATATATATATATATATATATATATAGTGTATATATCTTTTATTTTTTAGATACCACGTTCTTATTTTACTTTCCCTGCAGTCGTTTTTATTTTTATATTTAATCCCAGGCATGGTTTTCCATTGAAGACACTAATTCTGGTATAAAAATGAAGCCCCTTTAAGTATGTCCAATCTGGTGGCCTTTCCTTATGAGAATTTATCCTTTTAAAAAAGGGGGGGGTTGGTTTTGAGAACATCGTGATCAAATCTACACTTTGTAGCATAAAGAATACTTTGTTCTTTATGCCGCTTTTTGTCCAATCAGTGATGTTAAGCAACATTGGGCCCACTCAGTACTTGGATGGGTGACCGCCAGGGAACACCAGATGCTGTTGGAGTATAATAATAATAATAATAATAATAACCTTTATTTCCATTTCATTATACAATGGGTATTCGTCAGCTGAGGCAAGCCCCAACCCCCACTGTGGTGTCCAACCACAGCAGTTCCTGCCAGTAAACAGCTTAAACTCTCGGTCTTGGACGGGAACCGATCTTTCGACCTCGTGAATGCGAAGCCAGTGCGTAGTGGTAGTGTTCAACTCAGGAGGTGATGAAACGCATTTGAGCCCACGAATGGGCAATAGTAAGTGCATCTAGCCTTAATTCCTCAACCTCTATCAGTCTGAGTCCACCCCCAAATGTAAAAAAAAAAATCAACATATTGTGCGAATTGGAAACATTGCCAATATATTTGTCTTGCATATAAGGAAAACAAACTTTTTTCCATGCAATAATTCATTAGTACTCTAATAGATTGATGTATGAATGGGGTTTAACAGCAACACAATTCATGTGTCACTGTTTAGACCCCATTTGGGGATAGACGGATTGATGCTGGGGGAATTGAGGCTGGATGCTTATATTAATGCCCTGCCTTGGCCTTGAACGTGCGTCTGTCACCTCTTGAGCTGAGCACAACACTACGGCAGTCCCCTTAAACACAATGAGTATCTGGTATTCCCAGTGGTCACCAATGCAAGTACTGACCACAGCCAACGTTGCTTAACTTCAAAATTTGAACGAAAAGCGGTGTTCTCTGAGGGACAAACTCTTTTAAAAATATTTTACAAAGAAACACAGCTTGCCAGAAGACAAAAGGATATTTGTTGTATTTAAAAGAATGAGGTCAGCATCTTGCTACTTTTCCTTTTTGTTAATTTATGGCAACTGCTAACCTCTGATATATATGATGTTAAAGAATAAAAAGGAAATAAAATTGTTCGTACATTTTCTGTTAAGTAAAAGCCTTATAAACTATAGGATATTGTATATTGAAGGATTTCGAGAACCTAATTTACTGATTTTCATAAGAAAATGTGTATTTTTTCTTTGAGTGTGACACTGGGACAGGCAAAGAAAGTTGCCTGCATTTGGCCCAGGCTTCAAGAAAGCATGAAAGAAGAAGAAAAATTATAAACAGCTCAAGGACAAGGCAGATATGAAAGAATGATACACATTAAAATACCATATCGTAAGCCAAACAATAAACGCATCTGGAAAAGGTCAATGACTATAAACCAGATGGCTCTAGCAAGGGGAGCAACTTGGTGAGGAAAATTAAAAAGAGAAAACAGAAAAAATATAATTATATAAAATGGTACAGCTCAGTACTGCAATACTAGCATTATTCCACTGTAATATAATTTAGTATTAAAATCTGCTTCATAAAAATTTAAACTGTGCAGAGCAAATCTACTAAACTATAAAATTCCAGTAATATGAGGCTCTCAGTGTTATACGAGGCTATGCTCCAAAATGGCCACTGAAAACTTACAGACACTAGCATGAAGCCAAACCATCCCTCTATGCATTCGAAGTAAGAACTTGCAAAAAAAAAAAAAAAAAACAGCCCCCAAAGGAGTCTCAAAACATCAAAATAACAAGAACGATGACTGAGATGTCAAAGTTTTTAAAGTTGTGTTGTTTTAAATGCATTTCCTGTCATAATGTAGTTTTGGCACTTGGCCCATATCATAGTTTTAGCACTTAGCCCATAAATGTAGTTTTGGCACTCAGCATAGTTCTAGGAGCCTCATATAAACTTCTTTTAGTATCCGTTATAGCAATTACCGCATCATTAGTTTGGAACTCCACATCATTAGCCACTGAGGAAAAGTTTCTGCAATCATCAGCTGAAACATTATATATACAGGTATATATATATATATATATATATATATATATATATATATATATATATATATATATTATATATATATTATATATATATATATATATATATATATATATATATATATATATATATATATATATATATATATATACATCATATGAACAAATTAAAAATTAGGTAAATTAGCAGAAAGAGCATACTAGATATCCCCTCCTTTGTATTTTTTTCCAACAAAGAATCAAGTTTTTGCCTTGACTCAGCCACCCCCCTTATATGGGGGATAGTGGGCTTTTTATAAAGATAGTGATACTGCTCTACCAATATCTCCACATATCTAAATGTATACTCACACACTGCTGATCTGATAGGGGTTACCACATTAGGAATGCTGCTACTCAACCCTTATTCCCAAAAGAATTTGGGGAAGAAAAGCTGTATGTCTACTCCTTGATCTTCACTTATTTTGCATTAGCTTTGTCACTCTTGCTGTTATTGTTGTTCCCTAAGCTGCCATGCAAAACAGCCATGAGTCCCCAAGGAAGGCCAGAGCCAATCCTGGCCTTTCCCGCAGAGCTCTAAGGGAATATATGTTGTGTTGGTGGCGTATGTAGTGCATCCTTTTGTTTATCATGAGAATATTCAAAAAACCTATGTAGAGAATGGGGAGAATATACTATTAGAAACTTCATTAAGTCTCAGAATGTAATTTTGTAACAGAGTTGAGGAACTCAAAATAAATTAAAAAAATAGATATATGTACCTGAACATCATGAAACCAGTACCCAGCTGTTTCCTTAGCATAACCAATCGTATTAACAGCATTACGTGCAAACTTCTTAGCAGTGGGGGACCATAGGTCTGTAAATGATACAAGGTGACAGCTCGTTAATTAATGCTACTTTATAATGTATTTCAAAGCCCTAAATATTTAAAATAGACTCCCAAATGATACAGGGTGGTAGCTTATTAGGTGAAGCTCCTCTATAACTCATTTCTAAGCCAAAAGTCTCAACAAAAACTCCTGAAGCATAAGGTTCAAGACAGCCCTTTGGTAGTTCAAGAGATAGACAGTAGCCTGAAGTTTTTCAAAATTAAATGTTACTGAGGTACCAAGGCGTTTTCTTGAACAAGACATGTAAGTTACAAACATCAGACCATGAGAGAGTTTGAGGTGTATTAAGCTTATAAACAGTAACAGATCTTTTTTGTCTTCAGTTTTAACCTATCTCTATATGGGGTCACTTTTTCTTGCTAGCCGATTCCACCTTTTCCTGGATACACGAGACTGGGAAAGGTGGGAATGGCTAGTAAAAAACAGCGACTCCATAGAAATGGGTTAAAGATGAAGAAAAAGATCATTTGATACTGTTCATATGAAGCTCAAAACATCTCTCTCTCGTGGCCTAATGTTTGTAACTTACGTGGCTTGTTCAGGAAAACCCTTTGGCAGCTCAGTAAATATATATATATATATATATATATATATATATATATATATATATATATATATATATATATATATATATATATATATATATATATATATATATATATATTATCAAATAAGCACATTACATATGTGAAAAGATGAATCAAAAGTCCTAGGTTCGAGTCCCGGTCGGGGTAAAAAAATGATTCATCTTTTCACATATGTAATGTGCTTATTTGATAATTTCATGGCCCGAATGAGATTGGGAATTGAATTAAATGCTAAAATGAAGCCACGAGTGAGGTTGGGGAATCTGTAATATGAACATAGTGGCATTCAGTTAGAATGCGTTCATTCCTAAGTATAGCAGATATAAGCTATAAGGTTGGGTTCCTTTTAACCTTCTGTGGTGTAGTGGTAGCGCCTTGACTTAGTAATCAAAAGTCCTAGGTTCGAGTCCCGGTCGGGGTAAAAAAATGATTCATATATATATATATATATATATATATATATATATATATATATATATATATATATATATATATATATATATATATATATATATATATTTAGACCTATCTATTATTATTATTTAAATGATTGGTTTTACGTCACAGACTCCCTTTTCTACTAAGGGCTAGAATGGTGCTTTCTTGCAAAGGACTTTCGTTTTAGCAAATGCTACCATTAACCTGAGTGAATGCCCTTTTTAACCTCAGACCATGGCTGGTTGCGAGCGTTACCACTCACCCACAGGGGTTGTTTATTATTGTTTACGGAAAGCTTCAAAAATCTCACACTCTCTCATAATCTGATCTTTGTAACTTACGTGGCTTGTGCAGCATTGAGCTCCAAGCTGTCATATTGGTAACAACGCCACCTGGATAAACTGTTTGAATATCGATACCAGTCCCTCGATATTCATATTCTAAAGCCACACTGAAGAATTTTACAAATGCCTGTGGGAAAAAGGAGTTGAATATTAACACCAGTTCCTTGATATGTATACTCTAAAGCCACACTGAAGAATTTTACAAATGCCTGTGGGAAAAAAGAGTTGAATATTAACACCAGTTCCTTGATATGTATACTCTAAAACCACACTGAAGAATTTTACAAATGCCTGTGGGAAAAAGGAGATGAATATTAACACCAGTTCCTCGATATTCATTTTCTAAAGTCACACTGAAGAATTTCACAAATGCCTGTGGGAAAAAGGAGTTGAATATTAACACCAGTTCCTCGATATTCATTTTCTAGTCACACTGAAGAATTTCACAAATACCTGTGGGAAAAAGGAGTTGAATATTAACACCAGTTCCTCGATATTCATATTTTAAAGCCACACTGAAGCATTTTACAAATGCCTGTGGGAAAAAGGAGTTGAATATTAACACGAGTTCCTCGATATTCATATTTTAAAGCCACACTGAAGAATTTTACAAATGCCTGTGGGAAAAAGGAGTTGAATATTAACACCAGTTCCTCGATATTCATATTTTAAAGCCACACTGAGGCATTTTACAAATGCCTGTGGGAAAAAGGAGTTGAATATTAACACGAGTTCCTCGATATTCATATTTTAAAGCCACACTGAAGAATATTACAAATGCCTGTGGGAAAAAGGAGTTGAATATTAACACCCGTTCCTCGATATTCATATTTTAAAGCCACACTGAAGAATTTTACAAATGCCTGTGGGGAAAAGGAGTTGAACATAACACCAATTCCTCGATATTCATATTTTAAAGCCACATTAAAGAATTTTACAAATGCCTGTGGGAAAAAGGAGTTGAATATTAACACCAGTTCCTTGATATGTACAGTATACTCTAAAGCCACATAGAAGTATTTTACAAATGCCTGTGGGAAAAAGGAGTTGAATATTAACACCAGTTCCTTGATATTCATATTTTAACGCCACACTGAAAAAATGAGTTAAATATCAACACCAGTTCCTCGATATGTATACTCTAAAGCCACATAGAAGTATTTTACAAATGCCTGTGGAAAAGGGAGTTGAAGTTATAGTGTATTTTTCATCATGTCTTTTAAAGAATTAATGTTGCTAATGATTGACTTATTAAACAGCATCTTGTAATGTTAGAAGGCAAGTTGGTTATGATTAAATGCTATGAAAAGTGGTTTCATTTACATAAGCATAAATTAAAGTGTACAGTGCATATTTATTTAAAAAGAAATTAGTAACAATATTGAGTAACAAAATACATTACAGTATTATGTTACGACGTTTATTCCAATTTAAAAGGTGGCTAGGAAGTTTTTAATGATTCTACAGGGGGTATTTGTCTAAGTTTTTAGGTTTTTCTTTACATTTGCATCAAATATAATGCTTACTGAATATAGTAAAAAGACAATGAAAATATATGTACATGTTGATATCAACATGCATTGATTTCGATGTCTTAAAATCCAAAAAGATTTTCACAGACTGTTAGGAAGAGCAGTTATGATATGGGAGTTCAAAGCAATGTAAGAAAACTACTTTGGAATGTATGGTAAGAAAAGGCAGTTTTTTAGTGTTTTAGTAGTTTACAATTGGAATTTACTGAGAGAGTAAATTATAAATGATGAATAAACTCATTATTTCAAGGCTAGATATGATAGGTGAATGTGAATAATAAAGAGAAAAGTGAGAGACAATGAGACTAGGAGTTACAAGCAGAAGACTTTCCTTTGAAGAAATTATGGTAATTTAGTAAACACTACTTTTGTACAATAAATTTTAATTTGGTGGAGGGAATGTTGGGACACGAGCTTCCATCTTCAGGCTATTACACATATAGCAGAGAACAAATCACTTAAATGTGATTACGAAGATGAGATCATATCAATCAAATGATAATAATTGATAACAAGTAATCTAAACACTTGAAAATTATTATCCTTTCAGAAACAATGCTGTATTGAAAATGAACACAAGAAACTACTTCCCTCTGATGCTGCATGTATTCACAAAAATGGCATTTGCCCATCAGTCACTGTAGATGATACAGTATATTCAAGTCTTAAGATAAGGCTGCATATCTCACAAAATATTTCAAATGGAAATATTTTTCAGAACATTACTAGAACAGATACAAAAACAACAACAGGAAGTTAAAATTCGTAACTTTCGGAAAATATCATTATTTCACCTCTTTAAAAGTTAAATTTATGTTTTTCTTGCAGTTTGTATCGTGTTCTGAATGAACTTGTATTCAAAACTGTCATAAAGTATTACTAACCTTACCTAACCTACGTTAAAATAAGCTTTTTAGGTCAATTTTGATGGTCAGATTCGTACCAAAAAAAACATTAAAAAAAATCTAGAAAAATATCGCGATTAACTCAACATGAAATCATCGGGAATGAAACGGGTGTAATAGTAAAAAAAATTTTTTTTTTTTTTTTTTTTGCCACTGAAGGACCAGAAAGTATTCTGGAAATTATAATAAAGGACATTAAAAATACAAAAAAACTTCACTTACTTTTGATGCTGCATACATTTGGAAGAGAGGAATTGGTCCAATTGTTACTGTAGAAGAGATGTTGACGATAAGGCCGCGTTTTCGAGTAAGCATTCCAGGCAGGACTAATTGTGTCATGGCCGGGACAGAAGCCACGTTGACAAGGACCGTGTTCCATACTTCGTCGTCAGTCAACTTGCCAAATATTTCCGGGCCAGGTGCCACACCCACGTTGTTCACTGTCAAAGAAAGGACATTTCTTATTATTATTATTATTATTATTATTATTATTATTATCATCATCATTATTATTATAAATGAGTTCTTAAATAAATATTTACTGAAAACTGTTAGCAGTAGTGCGGTTCATATATATATATATATTATATATATATATATATATATATATATATATATATATATATATATATATATATATATATATATATATATATATATATATATATATATATATATATATATATATATATATATATATATATATATATATATATATATATAACTTGCCTTTTATGATTAAGTCTTTTAACCCTCTCCAGTTCAGTGAATCGTCAGGTGATCTTATCACAGTGTTAGAAACATCTTGAAGTATTCACAGTTTTGTTTTGTTTTTTTCTGCATTAAGTCACGAATTCAAACTTACTCGTATTTGCTATTTTACTTACCAAGTATTCCAATGTCTTTATTCTCCAATTTCTGGGCAATTCCTTCATATATTGGCCGACCATCAGCATAGTCAGCTTGTATAATTTCTACTTGTACGTTGTGTTTCTCTTCTGAAAAGGATTATATATATATATATATATATATATATATATATATATATATATATATATATATATATATATATATATATATATATATGTGTGTGTGTGTGTGTGTGTGTGTGTGTGTGTGTGTGTGTGTGTGTGTGTAAGATTTGCTTTATAGAACTATATATAATGCGAGAGAAAAATTATTTTCCAGCCACCTCAAGAAACATCCCTCTTATGTCGCCTCCTACGATTACTCCAAGGTGAAATATTTTCACCCATCACGATACGATAGGATTCAATGCGATTGAATATGGGGGGGGGGGGAATCAAGGACGACGTCCCATCACATGACAATTCTTCTTCTTCTTTCAAGTAAACGAAATCTCGATCTTAATTGCAGGTTATATATGGGATATAAATGTATTACAGGAGCCAGAAGTAATTCTGTAGTAATGGAGAAGTGTGTATTAATCTTAAATGTATTTAATATACTTAATAAATAATAACATTATATTTTCATCATATAAAAAGATTTAAAAAATGTAAATACTTAATTCTTGAGCTACGCTTTCCAGCTTTGGCAGCGTTCTCGATATCAAAATTATTTTAAATCCTTTTTTCGCTAATTCGTGGGCGTAAGCTTTACCAATACCGTCCGTGGATCCGGTCACCACTGAAAATATATAAAAAAGTATCAATATAAAATATCTATATTTTTTTATACTTTTCATGTCACTATTAATTTCCATCTGGAGATGGATATAAACAGATTGGGGTTGTAGTCAACGTGGCTCAAGCGGTAGCGTCCGCGACTTTGAGGCGTCAGGTCGAGGTTCGCGCCCCGTCATGGTCTGAGATTAGCAAGGGCATGCACTCAAGGTACCTATTACATCTGCCAAAACAAGTCCTTCGCAAGAAGGCAATCGTCCTAGCCCTTAGTAGAAAAGGGAGTCCGTGACGTAAAACCGGAACAAACAGATTGGGGTTGAGGAAGAATAGGATGGATACTCTTTCAACGGCCCGCGGTGGTTTTGATTGCGGGTCTGTCATTTACCCGAGCAGAGTGTTCTAACCACTGGGTTACCGCTGTCCCCTCCCCCTCCAAATATATTAAATCAGAAGGCCGCGTATCTCCTGTTGTCGAGATAAAAAAGATTATATGAGAGATTAAACAATAATTGTTTTTAAATTATGAAGATTGACTTTTAATAACCTCTAAATTCTCTTCTTTAAATATCAAGAAGTATTTTTTCGTTGTGTATTTTTTTTTTTATGATTACCTTTACAACACACGTTTACATAGCTGGCATTATAAATAAGCAGTTTTTATGGTGGTAGTTCCCAGTCTCCCGGAAAGATTTTAAGAGCTGCTGCTTCTTGACATTTTTCTCTATAACTTTTTTTTTATTTCATTTTTTTTTTATGGCAGATTCGCAAATTAGCCAACACTCCACTTAGCAACTATTTTTTACACTAACAAATTTTTTTTTACATATTGCAATTTTTTATTTTTACTGTGAACAGAGTTTACGTCATAAGTTTCACTATTAATCCTCATAATGGGGGTGGACAAGGGCTGCAACTGGGGAATTAAAACTCGCTGCCCTTATCGTGACCTGAGTTACTCTTCTACATTCTCCCAATTTACTTGGGCAACTAAATGGGTACAAGGCCAGCCTTCCAAGCTAATGGTCTCGAGTTCAACTCACCAAGAAGGTATATACAGCTTTCTACCAGCCAGAATAAGAGAGTAATGGATTCGGTTTTACGTCATGAACTCCCTTTTCTACTAAGGGCTAGGACGCTTGCCTTCTTACGAAGGACTTGTTTTGGCAGATGTAATCGTTACCCTGAGTGTATGCCCTTACTAACCTCAGTCCGTGACGGGGCGCGAACCCTCGACCTGCCGCCTCAGAGTCGCAGACGCAACCATTTTGCAACGGAGACTACTGAAATAAGAGGGTAATGGCGTCCCTCAAATGGTAGTTTCTATCAACTCAGCCTGTTCTAAGACTATACCATTGGATGATCGTATCGAAGTACCAATCCCAGTCAGCTTTGTGTCGCTTTCTGTATAAATGTACATGCAATTTATTTGCCATTTTTTATCACTCTTAATCCCTCTTCGCATGGGAGTGGACACAGACAGGTTAGAGCTGGGGATTTAAGGCTGGATGCAACAAAATTAATAATAATAATGTATAATATTCATATGTTTTCATAACTTCTTTGCCATTTTTTATCACTATTAATCCCTCTTCAAATGGGAGTGGACACAGACAGGTTGGAGCTGGGGATTTAAGGCTGGAAGCAACAAAATTAATAATAATAATGTATAATATTCCATATGTTTTCATAACTTATTTGCCATTTTTTTATCACTATTAAACCCTCTTCAAATGGGAGTCGACACAGACAGGTTGGAGCTGGGGATTTAAGGCTGGATGCAACAAAATTAATAATTATAATGTATAATATTCCATATGTTTTCAATTCCTGCTATTCAAGACCTTTGAAGATAACTTTTTGAAACAGTCGAAAGCTTGACATCATCTAGTTATCAGAGTCTATCTA